>VXBZ01005222.1:346702-361833 GCA_013399135.1 Heliornis fulica | reverse complement strand
CAGGATGAGCTTGACTCACAAAGGCAACCTTTAAATACAAACTTCATGCTTCTTTGTTGCAGCATCTGTACCTTGCCTTGCCAAGAAGCACCCTCCATTTCCCCTTAGGGCTGATGGAAGTTGCAGAAGATATGAAAAGTAAGCCTCTTTCATGGCACTGGATCAAAAATAACAGCTTTTACGGGAATATAGTATAGAAATTCACACAGATTCACAGAACACTAGGGTTTAAAAGGAACCTCTGGAGATCATCTAGTCCAATCTCCCTGCTAGACCAGGATCACCTAAAGCAGGTTGCACAGGGTCGTGTCCAGGTGGGTTTTGGATTTCTCCAGAGAAGGACACTCCACAATATCTTTGGGTAGCCTGCCAGTTCTAAATTGACCTCACTGTCCACGGATTCAACTCAAAATTCCTAAGCTTACTTATGAGGATGTTATGAGAGACGGTGTCAAAAACCTTGCTGAGGTCAAGGTAGACAAAATCTATTGCTCTCCCCTCATATACCCAGCCCACCATGCCATCACATAAAACTGTCAGACTAATCAGCATGATTTCCCCTTGGTGAATCCATGTAGAGCATTCCCTGTAACCTTCTTCTCTACACTCTTATTAATAACACTCAGAATAAGCTGTTGCATCCAAGGATGAAGGTGAGGCTGATTGATCTGTAATTTCATCGGTCCTCTGTCTTGCCCTTTTTGAAGTCTGGAGTGACATTGGCTTTCCTCCAGTCTGCAAGCACCCCTCTTGTTGCCCATGACCTCTCAAATACAACTGTAAATAGCCTAGTAATAACATCCACCAGCTACCTGAGCGTCATGGATGCATCCCATCTGGGCCCATGGATTTGTGATTGTTGAGTTTGCCTAGATGTTCTCTCACCTGATCTTTGTCAACCAAGGGAGGGTTCTTTCTTTCACAAGATTTTCTTTCCTACCTCCAGAGTCCGAGTATCTGGAGTACCCACCTTAGAAGTAAAGACTGAAGCAAAGAAGTCTGTCAGTAAATCCGCCTTCTTTGCATCATCTGTCACCAAGGCACCCACCTCATTCACCACTGGGCCCACATTTTCTTTAGTCTTTCTTTTGTTGTTCTATACTTTAAAAAACCCTTCTCGTTATCCTGGACATCAATTGCCAGTTTTAATTTCAAGTGGGCCTTAGCCTTCCTTGATCCCAAGGTGGATTCAGTTCAGGGAAGATGAGAATTGTCCTGTCTTTCATTCCTCACTTGAGTGAAGTCAACAGCATCTTCTTCAACATGGTAACCACAGTTATGGTAACTATGTTTGTTTCAGAGTTACCTCATGGTCTTGGGCCCTGGCTCTCTGCTATGGTTTGAGTTTTTTCTGTCTTCCTGTTAAAATGGGCCAACAATCCTCTTGTATCAAACCTCATCAAGAATTTAGAGGATTAGGCAATATTATCTACCTAGAGTTGGAGGTTGCATACACAGAAGTGTGCAGGCAGCTAGTAGATGGTAGCACTGGATCTATTGCGTCAACTAAGAAAAAGAAGAAAATAAGTATTTATTATCTAGATGAAAGCAAACACTTAGTAAAATAAAGAGGCTAAAATAAGAGTAAAAATAAAGATAAGGAAGTTCAATAGCACAGAACTGTCTGATACTGCAAGGCAATGAAGTGTGTAGCCAGCCAGTCCTCAGGTCAGAGTGATTCCTGCTATGGGTGGTGAGACCTACTGAGGTAGTTCAATGAAAAACCATAGGAATAAAACCTCTAAGGTGGTTCTGGTTTACCCAGGCACCCAGAGGAGCAAGTGGTCTTGTACTAGGAAATTAAAGAGGATGAGATCACCAGAGCCAGCATGTGGGCTTGGTTTTGGCCTGTGGGATGGGGAAGGCATTCAGCACAGGAAGAAGGGCCCACCCTTCTCACCTGGGCAGAAGGGTCTGTTTTTGGGCAGGCAGAGTTGGTTGATGATAGCTCTGTACCTTGTTTTCTGGACATCCGAGGGATGCTTTGAAACCTTGCATGTCACCTATTATGGCATGGTTTAGGCTAGCTTGTGTGTACTGAGCTCTTAGTGCCCTTCTTGCCCCTGACATTTAGCCTGGATGCAGCATAAGTTAACTCCCTGAGCCCTTACCAGAGTTGGTTTTGGTATCTCTGAAGTACCTAGTATTCATGTGCCAACGGGGGGGGTGGTGCGGTGGTGGTGGTCTCAAGCTCTCATCTTGCACACAGAAGTGTAGTGCCTGGAGAATCTGCGGGCCCAAAATCTAATCTAGTGTTAATGTACAACTGTAGCATGGATGTCCTGTGTTGCGAGCATAGACTTTACTTCACATGGGAGTAAATGGGTATTCGTTGGAAATCTTTGTCAAAACATCTGTCTCTATCTTGCTGAAGAGGCCAGGAGGTAGTGAAGAGTCTGATGGCCCTAGGACAAGGACTATGTCTGTGTCTGTGTCTTTGTCCTGCCCTCAAGAGACCTTGAAGCTGGTTGCTCAAGGCATGGTCAATAGCCTTGGCTATTCCACACACTGATTTACTTGTATTCCTGCTCAGAGCTTATGTCATACAGAGGACTTTGTCCCAGCCTTCTATGTCAAAAGGGAATTAAATTTCAATGCGACACAGGTTGCATAGTTGAGCCCTTAAGCCTACAACAAATGTACAGTTTAATCTGCTGCTGCTGTAGACAAACTATCACTGTTAAATTTAGCTGGTAGAGCCCTTGAGAGATTATTTTTGGGACACTTCCTGTTTACTGATCTCTGCTAATCATGTTATCTGTTAATTCTGCTGTTTAAGAGCACATGCTAAACCTTGTACTGCACTGCTAATTTGTCTCTCTGCTATATGAAGCAGAGACTCAAGGAAATTAGAAAATTACTCTGACTATTTCTACCAATTCCCCTTATTAGTGCTTTGAGCAATAGATCAGAACTGCATAGCCAGGCTGAAACCTGGATGACCTTTTCTTTGCTCTGAGTTTACAAACATGAGAAGGAAGTTTTCTTTCTGCAGATGTGCAATTGCTGGATGCACTTGCAAATGTCGGTGGTCTGAGCTTCCCTCCCCGTTGCTGCTCAGAAGTACCGTGCTGGGATTCTGTGAGTAGAAGTTGCAGTGCTCAGACTGTGGCAGTCAAGAACACAACTCCCCTGTGCTTCTTACTGGAACAGCCCAGTGGTTTATGTTTTATGTTTTATGTTTTATGTTTTATGTTTTATGTTTTATGTTTTATGTTTTATGTTTTATGTTTTATGTTTTATGTTATGTTTTATGTTTTATGTTTCTTTTTTTCTTTGTTTGTATTTTTTTCAGTTTTCTGCCTTAGCAGGGAACCAAAGTGGCCAAAAGGTGAAAGATTGCCCTGAGAAGCAAATGAGGATGTCATACGCATATTACCAGGTGCAATTTTTTTTCAGGCATTGCTGGGGAGCTTAAAGTTTCTCCTTGGGATTTAGGTGGTATATCACTGCAATGGAAAGAGTGTTGTTCTTTAACCCTGCTGCTCTGGGAGACAGCCAAGGCAATGCAAGTGAGGCCAGTGAGAGGTTGGAGATTAGTTAATAATGAAGATTTAGTTATGAATTGACAACTGTCACAGCATAAATCCACAAGTCTGTGGTCATGCTCCTGCTGTCCCAGCTTTTCTGATGTGGCTTGTCCTGGATGGTTCTCAAAAAAACACTCCACCATACATTGCTATATACTTGCATATATTTTGGGAAATGTAACACAATATACTGCCTGTACTTAAGCTTCCTAGTTAAATGGAAGTTGGTCTTCTTGCTTAGATGACTATCCCAGCCTGACTGAAAAAAGTAACATTCTGGTTTACTGCAGAAAGCAAAACACTTTGGAGGACAATAATATTGCAATAAAACTGTCTCAAACTCATCTGTAAGGCCTTTTTTACCACTTTCATCATTAACAGCACAATGACAACAAAAATACATGAGGGGAATCGAAAGAGAGGCATAGAGGGGAAAATGCTCTCATGGCTTTTTAGACGTACAGAAAATATTTCTGTCATACATTTTCTTGCCAACTCTTCTCCAAGTTGCCTGGCAGGCTGTGGAAACAAACCAGTCTGATTTTTAAACAAGATATGCAAGTATATCAGGAGTGTGTTGTGTTGTGTTGTTAGGGCACTGAGGGACAAGGTTCTCTGTGGATCTGAGCGTCATGTAAAGTACCTTTCTGAGCAAGACACTGTTGGGAGGGTGGGACACAATGTCAGCAAAGCTGCAGTCAGTTTTCTGTTTGTTCTGAGAAGTTATCTGCTACAAGTGGTACAAGTGAGACCAGTCAAAAACCTGCCCAAGTGATAATTCTGTTATTGGATAATATATCTTTAAATTATCTTTTTATTACAACTGAGGAAATTTCCCTTTCCTAGATAGTGAAGATCCAAGGCACTTTCTGTTTGCAGTCACAAACCTGTCATTTCCTTTATGCTACCTTCTTTAGAGGAGTGGTTTAGGCAAAATTAAAAAGTGGCATTAAGAAAACAGTTTTTCAAAAAGCAGAAAATTTATAATCCACAGCTCCTTACTGGATGGTGCATTTTATGCAAAGAAGTTTTTCAAATTTATCTCTTCCTCTTTCCAGTCCTTTTATTTCTGTACTGTTAGATTTTCTGTGTAAGATTGTAACACTCTCAACAGAGCACTTTCCATGGACAGACCTTCATGACTGCAGTGTGGCAACTGGTAAAAAATTTAAGTGTGGATATGTGTTATTTTATCTGGAGAAAGAAGTATTTTTCATCTTGGAGAGGAAGAAGCTGGAGGGCTATGTCTGAAACCTACAAAATCAGAAGGGAGATGAGCAAACCTAATGCAGAACTAAATCACACTGTACTGAGACTAGGGGCCACTCACTGAAATTGGTAGGAGATCAGTTTAATCAGATAAAAGCACTATAATTTGTGGGTAGAAAACTTTGAAATTGATATTGCAGGAGACTGTAGAAACAGATGGAATCATCATATTCAAATACAGATTAGACGGTTTAATGTGTAATAGATCTGGGAACAGACACTTAACTGTCTGAGAGACACACAAAGAGGTATGTATCCTCTAACAACCTTAACCCAGCACCTGAGGGTGCTGGAGGAATGTGTAGGAGAATGGGATGAGGAACACAGCAAGGCTTTCACACATTACTGGTAACTCCCATAGCGCTGCTGGAAGAAGAGCATTGGGCTAGATGCACCCATAGTCTGACTTCTCAGTTTTAGCCAGCTGTTTGGCTGGCCTGTGTCCAGTTCATGACAACTGAAGCCAGTGCTTGCAGAAGAGCAGTAAAAATAGAAAATTAAGACCTCACACAGCTAGTAAACACAAACCATCTCATAACTAGCTATCCCCTTTGAAAGCAACTGGTTGCACTTGATGCTGCCAGAGCACTGACAGTGCTTATCTCCAAGCTCCAGGCTTGGGAGGGAAGAGATGCCTGACAAATGCAACAGCTGAACTTCTTAAGGATATCTAAATCAAAAGTCAGATAGTTGAGCACAGCTTCTTTAAACTTACCCTTGTTTGCAAGGATAGTGATTCCTTGTTTAAAAGAAGATTAATAGGTCCTTTGATTATTAAATGAAGGCAAATGACATCTAAAATATTGTCACCTCTTCTCACAGGAAAAAGTACGGATCACAAGGAATAGGTTACTATATATTGTATTTATATGTCAGTTTTTGTTTTGTTTTAAGCCTTCAGAGTTTTTCCTTTTTTAACGAAAATATACTTTTCTTTAAACAGAAAATATTTGCTTCTATTGCTGAGAGTTAGACTCAATGCTTTCATTTTTTAACATAAATGCTTATGTTTTATGGAAAAATGTTGGTCTTTTTTTCTCTTATGAGACCTTGAATTTTGTGTTGGAATTTTAAAGGAATGACTGGCAGAAGTTTTCGCTTTTACTGTTGAGGTCATGTGCTGGATTAAAGTGTTTTTTTCCCTTTGACATGCCAAAGCTGAGGACATCTGACACCAGGATAGATTTATTGTGTTGCCTGGAAGTCTTGAGGGAGTTATGCAGTGCTGGGCATCCACAGCATTTCTTCCTCTCCCATCTGCCCTTGTGTTCGGGCTCTAGAGATGGTGAAGGAATGTTGCATGTGCAACCCTACTCCATCCTTAAATGTAGTACTTTAATGAAGTAGTCTTCAAGTGGCAGTGTTCAACCAAATGTTTTTTGTAAATAAAATTAAATTAGGAAAAACTAGAAAACAAATAAACAAAACCAAAACCTCATAAAAATGCCCCCCAAAACTTTGCAACAGCTTTGCTTATTCTGTAGTTTACTGTGACTTCCTAAGTAGCCTAAGAGCTCATCAGTGAAGAAGGAACCAATGAATTTTTAAGCGTGCCACTTTTGGGGAGTAACAGGAGGAAAAGCAAGGAGCCATGCCCTCTTTGGACCACAACAGCACCTGAAAAACTTTTCCTATCTAAAACTGAATTGAATGGCCACACTGAGTTTGAATCTTAAAAGTAATTCGTCAACAGAAGGTGGAGTTTATTTGGGTTTGTTTTTTACTTTGTTTGTTTCTATTAACCTTATCTGAACTCATTGCTATTATCTCCATCTGCTGTAGGGCAGACTAAACCTAAGTTAGAAGGTGTGGCAAAGGTTTGCCAGTGGTTAATTTCATCCTCCTGTTGAGACAGCCTTACCTTTTAGCATGGACAGGAGTGCTAACCTTTCCTTTAATCACAAACTGTACCTCCAATTTAAAAGATGCAGACTGATAGGACATATCAGCAAAACCATCTATTAAAATAAATGCTCTCATGATCCTTTGCCTAACTTTTTTTCCTTTTATCTATGGTGAGACTGGAATATGCTTCCTACCAGATTTTATATTTGCACCTCTCTCCAGGAGCTTCTGTAACACTTCTCCTGCTGAAATACTTCTTCTGCTGTTGTAGCTCCTGTAACATCCCATCAGCAGCTGCCTGTCTCTTCAAGAACTAGGCTTTGCAACCTTGAAAGGGGTGGGTTTGCTGGAGTAGAATATTTGTTGGTTTCTTCCAGATTATTTCCTTTCTTTCTGATTTTAAATTATTATTCAGAATTGCTTTTTGTATCCCATCATGCTGCAGAACAGAGGTAGCTGGGTGGCACAACCTGTCTAGGCACTTATCTGTACCTCCCTGGCTCTCACTGATTTGTTGCTTTTAGTCTTCTCTCCAAGCTCACCAGCATGAATGAAGCTAATGTCTCTGTTGCTGCTGTAGCACTGGCAGAGAGCAAGCAGCAAGAGGAAGAGAAAGCCTTAGTGCAGCCAGTGGCCTTGTCTGTGACTTAATTTGAATAATGACTTAATGTGGAAAATACAACACTGATTTTGTAGCTTTCATCCTGGCATGATCTGTGCCTGAAGCAGTTTTATTTGTTTTCAATTTGTTCCTTGAAGTAACTCCTGACTGCAACTCCTATGGAAGTGTGCACAAGCTCCTCCTTCACAGTCTCATTAGTGTTCAATAGTCCTCTCAGGAACTGAAACAGAGCTATAAATTGCCAANTTTGTTTTTAAACCCAGCTAATTATCTTTTCAGCCTAATTACGTTGAAATATAAAAGTAGCTTAGTTTCCTTCTTGTAAAATGAAGGTGTTCTGAGTTACCCATTTTGATAATTATTAAGGAAAATAAGCACAATTTGACTTTATTAAAATGCAGCATGCTAGTGCTTCTATTGCTAAGGTTTGATAGAGGTACAGCTCCATCAGCACTGCCATGCTATGCATTTCCTGGGTTTGAGGCCATGGAGCCACTGACCAATGTCACCAGATTCCTCATAATATGGGGAAGATGCTACTGGAACTGTCATAAAAAGAGACAGAGCAGATGGTCCATTCTTCTAGTGGCACACTAGACACAGAAGACCTCTGCAGGGGCTATGATCACTCTTTTCCCTACCTGGAGCTTTGCTAGACTTATGCAGTCAAGTGTTGAAGTGCTAAGGCAAGCCTTTGCTCCCTTGAATGGAGGCCGCTGGCAGATGAGGGTCATTTCAAGTTCCTTTCTTTTTTCTGACATTGCAAACAGGGGTCTTCCCAACCTTTGGTGTCATTCAGCCTTTGGTTTCACCAGTTCTGGTGGTGGGACATAGAAGACAGAACTGAAATTATATTGGACAAAGAGCAACAAGTATTTGCTGAAAAGTGGAGCTGTTGCATTTTCCAGATCAACACGCCATTGCTGATGTGAAAACGTCAGACGTTGTATGTCTCCGAGTTAGCACTCTTTGGGCGGGAACATATATTTTTGGCTCTCTGGCTGTTTCTGTTAGTAAATAAAGAGCAGATTCACAGAAGTATTGTAACTCTGGAAGTCATCTAGGTAAAGAGAAGACTGGTATTGTCCTGGTTCTCCTTTAAAACTTACCAAAACCATAACTGGCAGGGCTGAAACTCTAGATTTGATGTGGAAAGTGCTCCAGTGACTACTCTGTGTGTGTGAACTTTAGATAGGTACCACGTAGACCAGATGATGAAGTGAGAGTACCAAAGCTGAGCTTAGCATTCTACATAGAAAAGAAAATACATATTTTGTTTTTTTGGAAGAAGGACACAATAGCAATTTTCAGTGGAGAGGAAAACTCACTTTCTAACACTCTGGATAAAGTATTGTGAAACATTAACTTTTGGCAGATGAATTCTATGTGCTTTTGATTATCTTTTTTATCCTTTGAGTGTCAGGGCATACTGTAATTTTCTACTGAGACACAGTGATTTAAATCATTATTAGTGATTTTATTTTTTTTCTGGTATCATTCACTATGGTGACTGATGCTACAGAAAATTGTAAAACATGGAATAACTGTAATTTGGGCAGATGCATTTATGGAGTTTGTTGAAGAGTCAACTTCTTTTATATCTGACCTTTTAACAAGCTGTTCAAAACTTTGATAGTAGTAGAGTAGCAAGAATTGGCTGCCATTACATCATAAGGACTCTACACATTCATGGAGTTGCTGCTGTTTTCCAAACCTCCCCTATCTCATTCTCCACCACTCTTTCTGAGAGTATCTGGTACATGTCAATATCAAATTCACTTCCCATTTGTTAAAGAAAAAAAATGTTATATATATACATAGTTTGTAACAGTGTAATGAGCATGCTTTGCTTTTTGGATTTTGGTTAGTTCTCACATAGACATCTGAAAATAACCAGTCTTCCAGAGTTTTGAAAACAAACTCCACATAATCCTAGCAACTATGCATGAATCTGCCCACTGTTTCTTTTCTGAAACAAGATTTCAAACAAAGTCTGAAATAAGTTTTCTTTTCTTTTTTCATCTGAAAGAGGGTAGATTTGGATTAGATATTAGGAAGAAATTCCCTGTGAGGGGAGTGAGGCCCTGGCACAGGCTGCCCAGTGGAGCAGTGGCTGCCCCCTCCCTGCAGTGTTCAAGGCCAGGTTGGATGGGGCTTTGGGCAACCTGGTGTAGCGGAGGGTGTCCCTGCACGTGGCAGGGGTGTTTGGGACTAGATGGTCTTTGGGGTCCCTTTCAACCCAAACCATTCTGCGTTTATATGATTAATAGAAGAGCTTCTTTTCAGCATTTAAATATCATCCATTTCAATTTTGCAAGTCAATGGTAAAATAGTTGTTAACTATGTAATGTAGATAACACTGATTTTTATGGTTGATCACTTGTGGTAGTTCTAACTTAGAAGAACTTTTCTCCAAATTCTATTTATTTAAATGAAGCTGACATCAAATCCTCTTTTTGAAACTTGCAAAGCATTTTTTTTCTGAGTTGTTGAAGAAATAAGCCTAATTAAAGATTTTTTAAAAAATACCTATTTTCTATTTTGTTTGAAAGACTACATTGTGTGTCTAGAAATTTGGAAGAAAAAAATCTTGTTCAAAAGAGTTTTAAGTTGAAAAGAGTTTGGATTTTGAGATTGGTTTAATTACTTTTGTTTTGTTTTGTTTTTTTTCTCCACAACTAAACAAAGATGGCCAAAAAGTAACAAGGGAAACATTAGAACACTATTTTAATATGCAGGTCAATATAGGGAGAAGGAAGAGAACATGGGATGGAAAGTGAGATGCAGGGGTTGAGGAAAGGAGAAATAATTTTCTCATTCTTTTTCTTTCCATATTTTTATTGATTGCAGAGTGGGGAATGAGAGTAGTTAGGTGTGAGTGATTTTTTAAGCAACTTTTCTGTCTTTTTTTTTTCTTTTCACTTTGTTTTTTGGGGGGAGGGGTTGTAAATACAATCAGTTTAGCCACTGGAAGAGCTGCATTAAATATAATTTCCATTTTTTTCAAATGTTGCAGTAGATCATGATGTTATACGTGACTGTTGCATTATATAGCGTGCTAAGGCTGACATTAAATGGATAAAAATCTCGCTGCCTTTGATTATCATGAAAAAGATGTTGACATCAGCAGAGGAATGAGAAGAAACAAGTGGAGCATCTGTTCCAGAAGTCATGGCTAAAGCAATTGATGTGGAAGTACTGAGCTAGATAAAAGGCCTCTGCAGAGGTACTGGTGTCAAGGAAGCTCCTTGGATGGTGTGTTTGTGCTCTGGATGCTAGAGGCTTGCACAGCCTGTGCTGCTGGGGTTTCCTGGATGAAAAAAAGGGCTGTGAAGGTGTGGTTTGTCCACTGCAGACCCATGCAGACAGAGCCCAGGATGCCCTGGGAGACCAGCCCTTGCCTGCATGTGAAGGGCTCACAGCGGTTGCAGGCACCCTTGGTGCAGGGGAGGGGAACACTAAAGCACACAAAATGTTTTGTTTGGGGATTGGCAGAGGAGTTTCCTGTATGCAGTTTGGTCTACTGAGATAGTACAAGTAGGGTGAGTTTTGAAATAAATGTGTTATTGTGAGTTATTGCATGTATGTAAGGTGTGTTCAGATCCCTATCTGGCTTATTGGATCACCAAAAAATTTGTCTGGTGTTGTGCATCATATTAGATAGCTGTTTTGCATAGGAATTCTATCTAACAGAAATGCATTGTTTCCAAGGCTCTTATTTTATCTTATTTTGTAGAAGTAGCTCAAGTGGTTATGGTCTCAGGTGTAGTAAATCTTCCACCATACAGATAATAAACATGGAATCATGTAATCTTCTATGATTCTTTGCAGTTTCTGCCATGCACGTCGATACATTTTGTATGTCTGGGGTTCTAGTAGTAGGTGATGTATCTGGATAGCTGTAGTAAAATCCTTGCTTAAAATGATCTGCTGAACTTGAACTTTGCTATGGATTTACCTATTTTTGTGGCTGGTAACACAATTAACAATGAATATAAATATCTCTCTGAAAGAGACTCTCTTCCCTTGAAGAGACTTGATTTAGGCCACTGTTGATGCCAACCATAAATCCTAATTTCAGTTTGTAGCTTTAGTAAAGAAACTGATCCGGCTTCCGTGTGGGAAAGATAATTTTTTCAATGAGCTATGTGCTAAGTCCGAAGTTCAATTTCCACAAGCAGTTGTGTAATCAAAAGCCTTTTCTTGATTGAATGTTTGTAGAGAAGAGAGAATAATAAAAGGAGTATGCATGGTTAATCCAA
Organism: Heliornis fulica; assembly: GCA_013399135.1. NCBI lineage: Eukaryota > Metazoa > Chordata > Aves > Gruiformes > Heliornithidae > Heliornis > Heliornis fulica. The sequence continues at coordinate 350,305 of VXBZ01005222.1, read as the reverse complement.
ATTTAGTGATGAAAATTTGTGAACTTGTTTGCATTCACTTTTTATTTGCATAGCCTAATTAGCCTCAGTGGAGTTGGTTTGTATTTCAATAAAAAGATAACCATAGCTTGGTGACACAATGACCGTTTATGTATTTTTTTATTTTTCTTGTTATTTAGCTCAAGATACAGGTGGCTGAAGAATCAGCATCTGTGAATAAAATAGGAATGATTTTTCCTTTTCTCTTAGTTTTTATGGTTTTGGTATTTTTGATGTGTTTGGAAAGAATCAGGATGATGTATTCTGGTCAGGAAGAGTGAGGATGTCTGAAAATGTTTGTTAGAAAATTATTTCTTATCCCTTTTTTTCCTAAATAGGATATTCTGCACAAATTAGGCAAATAATCTTGAAAATCTCAGTTTGGCTGGTCTTTACTTGACCAACATAAAATGTTCTTTATAGTTATGATGAAGTCATGCATCTCATAGTTATTGTTGCACTAGTATAACCAGGAAGTCTGAAAGATTACTAAAAGTCAGAGCAGTCAAGTGGCATGTCCAGTCTACCTTATGCCTACTGACTTGTCATCCTTTGCAAGGAAAGAAAAAGGCAATATGGGGCCACAATTCTAAAGACATTAAAGAATAGGGAATGTCCTTAATGGAAACTACCATGATATTTAGAATAAATAAATCCTGCCAAGTAAAGCTAATTTGACTCTGTTTCATTAGAATGCATAAAAATACAATGACGTGATTAGTACTGCATGATATTCTAATTTAAAACTAGCAAAATATGATATCATCAAAGCAAGTACTATGAGGGTTAAAAGTTGGACCAAAAAAGAATACTCACCAAATGGAAGTATTTCCAGGATGTGACATGTCCTAAAGTATTACCATGTCTTACACTATTCTGTGTTTTCACTAACAATGTAGATGCAAATATTTTTATTCTGTAATTAGCACTGATTTTATGTTACCAAGATAGGCAGAGTTTTAATCAGTGACGAGAACACAGGAGCTAGAGGGAGGAAATAGTATGTCTCAGTGCAGGAGGCAATTAACATGTGGTATACAAGTTTTTCTGTTCAGAACAGGCAACAAAGGCTGTCTCTTGAGTAGAAAATCCAAAGTAGTCAGTTTGAAAAGGGGTTAGGGGCTTTCCCATCCCTTGTCATCCCCTCCCACCACAACCCTAGGGTAACGGAGTGAATTGAATTATTTAAATCTTTATTTATCTTCAGGTAGTTCTTATTTTCCTGATATACGCTTTTTTATTATTTTTTTTTCTGGAAAGCAAATAAGAATAAAATAAATAAGGAAGGAAAAGTGAATTCCTTTAAAACTATAATATTCATTTTTACAGGAGGCAAGCTGCAACTGAAAAGCTTGCTCTACTGGGTTCAACACATGGTAATTGAATGAAATTTTATAGTTAGCATTTTATAAGTGAGCAGCCTAGATTCTTGAGCGTAGTTTGCTCATCTTCTGTTTTATACATCTAGAAACTGCAAGGTAAAGCATGCATAGTACATCTACATTTCAGCTTCCTCTTGAGTAAGGCTGCAAGGTATTGTGGACAGCAGGCTCTGTGAACATGTGTGTTGTTCTGGCTTTCTTTCAAATACTAAGGATAAATATTTGACTATATAAAGCTCATGCAGGTATTGACCTGAAATTATTATTCCCACAATTCATTGTTAATCAAGTTTCAAGGAAGGCAAGTGAAATAAGTCCTGAAGAGACTTGAGCCTGTTCTTGCTGCCTTATGTTGAAAAGTAAGCAGAGATCCTGCTGCCTGGAGGAATTTTCCCTTCCCCTTTGCCTGTGGAAAACTTCATCCTGTGTGCTCATTCGTTGCTGCCATGCTTCAGAGGTTTCTCAGAGTGCTGAAACCGTGTCCTGATTCCTTTCTCCATTGCAATGGCTGCCCAGGGCCAGATCACACACCCTGGAGTCAGTGGGGAGCAAAAGACCTCATCCTGTGCCTCAGAACTGATGGGAGGAACCAAGTCACCAACAGTGCTCTCCCTTTGCTGTGTGTTATCCTGTGTGTATCATGTTATTAGCTCCTGAGCTGCCTTCCTCTGGCTGCTTTGCCAGGTGACTTGATAAACTCCACAGGAGAACTAGAATAAATTGTGAAAAGGCTACAGGGTGTTGTAGGGTGCAGTCTGAGCTGGCATTACCTATCTGGCTGGGAAATGCAAAGGGTGGATGTGAATTGAGGCTATAAGATGGACAGCACAAGTGTGATCTGTGAAGCATTGGATGTGTATGTCCACTGGTTACCCAAGGAAGCCAGTACAGACCATTTCAGTGCAGAACTTGAGGCCAAGCTCATTAAACTTGCTGAGAGAGACAAAATGCAATGGGAGGTTATATGAATTTGGGCTTGGTGATATGATAATATGATTACATTACCTTATTTTGGGTTTGGAGCATGGGTGGAGCTGGCCTTCCTCTGCCACAGTTTGTATTATAAACATCCCCAATCCAAACCCAAACAGGTGCATGTTTTGGCCATCTTTGCAATGAGAAATCAGCAGTTGGGGACTGATCAGATCACATCACTTTCCTTGTCCCAGGCCAGCATGCTCATAGAAACATGTTTTGAAACAATATTTTTAGGATAAAGGGTTTCATACACAGATGTTTGGGAGCTTTGGTCAACACTGTATAGCAAAAGAAACTGTACCAAATCTTAGTGGTATTCTGTAATCAAGGATTGTTCAAGACTATAGTCTATCTTGATGCATTACTCATTTCTCTGCTGCTCTGTGTGACCTGTATTCAGCAATGGTGGGCACTCAGATTAAAGATTTTCCTTCTGGGTAAAATCTGAATCCCTATCCTGCAGGAAACATTTAGTAAGTGGATTCTTGCACACTCTCAGAAGGACCATAAATTCTGCAGGCTTTTGGCAAAAGTTCTGCAAGTGAATGCAAAGATCAAATTTTATGTCAGGATTGAGAGCTGAAATTGCATCACAGAACTCAGTTTCTTCATATCTTCCCCTCATCTCACAGACAGATAATTTTGAGGCAGAAATGTCTGGAGTAGCATACTGAAAGGTGTTGTGCCTGTCAGTTCAGCTGCTATAGTTCTGTTATATATCAGAGAGCACAATGGGAGCCACTTCCACATAAAATTAGCTGTTTGTCCACTGTATACCAGAGAACTTTAGCATTTATGCACAAGCACATAAGATATTCTGAGGGTCAAGGATTTCTATGGTCCAGGTCTGTGTCTCCTCAATTGACTTCTGTATAATTTCAGTGTACTCATGCTAGTACAAGTAAGATCAGGTCTTCAGTGTAGAAAGTTATTTGAAATGATACTGATTGGTTTTATATTTGTACTCTTTGGTTGAGATTTGTCTTTAGATGAGGGCTCCATTGCAAATATGAGGCTGTGTCTGCACATACTTTTTTTATATGTATGTTGTCTTTGTAATAGTGGAAGTCTTAAAATAGCTGAGCAACACAATATCCTCACACATTCTTTTCTAAAGCTGATACACCTGTGGTGGGATCACACATTAGTTCAATATAATTTATTAGTAAAGCAGGGAATTTTTCTCTGGATGTAATCCCTCCCCATTCCCCCTCAAAAAAAAAAA
>VXBZ01005222.1:334343-346694 GCA_013399135.1 Heliornis fulica | reverse complement strand
AAAAAAAAAAAAAGCCTCTGAAATATAGGGAAGTTCCATGGAAAGAAACCCTCCCACACTTCACCTGATTTTCTTTACACCTTTAAAAACATTAACCCAGGAATTCCCACCTCTGTTTTTTCAGGTAAACCATGATGAAGGCAAACATATCTCTCAGATTTGAGCAGGTCTCCATGGTTGGTACCTAGCAATAATACTCTACCCATGTTGCTAAAGAGGGCAAGCTGTTGCCCTTCATTTCCATGTTAAGGCAATTTGCACTAGTTTTGTGGTATGAAAACTTTCTTCATCAAATTTCTCAAGGAGAATGATCATATCTTTCTTCTCTCTTTTTTTTTTTTTTTCAGGGAGATATATCCCATAGAACCTTTTTGGCTGGTTGGCTGGACAGCTGTAACAGATGTGTCTGTTCTCCTAGAGGACTATGATTCTTTTGCAACTATACATCTAGTTATATCTTAACCTTGTTTTGGGTTTGTGTGGCAAGGTTTTGGTAGTGGAGGGGCTGCAGGGGTGGCTTCTGTGAGAAGCTGCTAGAAATTTTCCCTTGTTCTGACAGAGCCAATAGCCGCTGGCTCCAAGATGGATACACTGCTGGCCAAGGTCACACCAAGTCAGTGATGGTGGTAGTGCTTCTGAGATAACATGTTGAAGGAGAAGTAATAAAAGAATAGCAGGTCTTCTTGCAGCAGATGTGTGAAACCTTTCAGACACTGAGGGCAGTGAAGAAGGAAAGGGAGAAGGAGTTACAGGTGCTGGAGTAGAGATTCTCCTTGAGTCTGTGGAGGATGATGGGGAGCAGAGACTTCACCTACAGCGCATGGAGGACATCATGGTGCAGGAGGATGTACCCAAAGGAGGCTGTGATGCTAATGGAAAGCCCACACTGGAACGGGCTCCTGGCAGAATCTGTGGACCTGTGAAGAGAGGAGCCCAGGCTGGAGCAGGTTTGTAGACAAGACTTGTGACCTCGTGAAGGAGCCACACTGGAGCGGTTTGTTCCTAAAATCTGCACCCCATAGAAGGAACACATGCTGGGGCAGATGGTGAAGAACTGCAGCCTGTGGGAAGGACTCATGTTTGAGAAGTTGTTGGAGGACTGTCTCCTGTGAGATGGACCCCATGCTGGAGCCCGGGACAAGCATAAGAAGTCCTTCCATGAGGAGGAAGAGGTGGAAGAAAAACCTCATGATGAACTGATGACAACCTCCATTACCCATCCCCTGTGAAAATCAAGTGAAGGAGGTAGAGAAATCAGGAATAAAGTTGAACTCAAGAATAAGGGAGGGGTGAGGGAATGTGTTTTAAGATCTGATTTTTATTTGTTGTTATCTTACACTGTTTTGATTGGGTAATAAATGAGATGTATTTTATTTCTTGTTGAGTCTGTTTTGCCCATGACAGTAATTGGTGAATGATCTCTCCCTGCCCTTATGTCAACGCATGAGCCTCTCATTATATATTTTTTCCCCTGTTTNCCAAAGGAGGCTGTGATGCTAATGGAAAGCCCACACTGGAACGGGCTCCTGGCAGAATCTGTGGACCTGTGAAGAGAGGAGCCCAGGCTGGAGCAGGTTTGTAGACAAGACTTGTGACCTCGTGAAGGAGCCACACTGGAGCGGTTTGTTCCTAAAATCTGCACCCCATAGAAGGAACACATGCTGGGGCAGATGGTGAAGAACTGCAGCCTGTGGGAAGGACTCATGTTTGAGAAGTTGTTGGAGGACTGTCTCCTGTGAGATGGACCCCATGCTGGAGCCCGGGACAAGCATAAGAAGTCCTTCCATGAGGAGGAAGAGGTGGAAGAAAAACCTCATGATGAACTGATGACAACCTCCATTACCCATCCCCTGTGAAAATCAAGTGAAGGAGGTAGAGAAATCAGGAATAAAGTTGAACTCAAGAATAAGGGAGGGGTGAGGGAATGTGTTTTAAGATCTGATTTTTATTTGTTGTTATCTTACACTGTTTTGATTGGGTAATAAATGAGATGTATTTTATTTCTTGTTGAGTCTGTTTTGCCCATGACAGTAATTGGTGAATGATCTCTCCCTGCCCTTATGTCAACGCATGAGCCTCTCATTATATATTTTTTCCCCTGTTTAGCTGAGGAGGAGAGTGATAGAGCAGCTCTGGTGGACATCCCTACCACAATGCAACTGGAAAATGTTCTCCAAGGCTGAGTTTCTGTGCGCTGGTTCTAAAGCTTTTTATGCCAATACCTACTCAAAAAACGTGTTGGTAGACTTGTTTAAGCTTTTTTGGTTAAACAGATTTTCTTTTGTCATGCTATTCTGGATGCATAAGTAGCATAACTCAGTTTATGACCACGTGTGAACAATTTAAAACTGCAAGTATATTTTAGGTTGTTCAACAATTTACTCCTTCACAGGCAGATTGAGTGATTCCAATTTCAATTAATACTAGAAATTAGGAGTTAAAACAGAGGCAAAAAAGGACAAATGAGGTCTTTTGGCTACTATCAACAGCTACCTTTGAGGTTGCATGCTGCTCTGTGCTTGCCTAGAGCAACAAGCTCTCTCTAATAATAACGTGTCCTCAGAACCTGCTGTGAACATGATGTTTAGTTGTACTTAAAATTCACGGTTTTTCAAACTTATTGGAAAAGGTTGTTAGACGGGTGTCTTAGAAAGGGGATGAGTAATGAAGAAAGATTCAGTTTGATGGCTATGCTCACACAGCAGAGCCCGCTTAAACAGTGAATTGAAGTTTCGCTTTCTGCTGTGCTTTTGGGTAAAGAAATAATCGGAGGCAGTACATGGGTAAGAGCATTTGCTTTGGTTTTGGCATATCTGGAAGACACTTTGTACATAGGATAGTAGTGCAGCTTTGAGGCAATCTTGGTTCCTGCACCAGAGACTACACTGTATGTTTGCACAAAGGTTTTGTTTGGTGTGATACCATATGCTCCTTCATGTCCCCTGTGAAGCTTCAGCTGTGCATAGAATTGTACTGGTTTTACACAAACATCTAAGAATACTTTGCAGTGTTTTGTCATGCTTCAGAGTTAGAAGCTGCCAGGAGTTTGTAAAATCAAGTAAAATATGAATGTCCTTCCTCCCTAATAGTTGCATAATGCTGGCATCACATATGAGGAGTTAAATTTCCCTACAGTTCACAATAGCTTTTGCTGGACAAAGATCTGAGCAGCTAAAAGTTCTTTGTGGAAGAACAACTTATCTGGTTGGGAGTGTGTGGTCAACGTGCCAGTGTGAACTACATGCTTGCATTGACTGACAGGAGAGCAATTAACCAGGGACGCTTTGGTAGATACTACCAAAGCAAAGACATAATCCTGAAGTGGAATTTTTATTTACTTGAAGGGATGAGAAGATTCATCAAACTCATGGGATTAAAAAAACTCTCAAAGTAAATGTGCAGCATGACATTGAGAGGCACTTTACTGCTAGGAGTCAACGTAGGTTTTGGAAAACAGTACAGAGAATGTAGAAACTGAAGCATAATTTATTTTTATCCAAAGTTCTGATGGGCAGAGTTTCAAATGAGGTTTCCTTCTTGGAATTTTATGGGATGTTTAAAGAGGAATTGGAGACTGATGTGCACAAAAACTTGGATCTGTCTGTGATCAAGCAACAGCTGGTCCAAATGAATGTTTTTTTTTCTAGAAGTCTATTTGAAATTGAACAGAAAATGCTTCTGAGAAGTCATTAGCATCTTGAGTACGACAAACCTGGGGTGGAGGATTGTTTCAGGCTTTGTTTATCTTTGATTCAGCCAAAGGAAACATGCTTTACAGACTATTCCTGAGTACTCTGCCTGTAAAATAAAACAAAAACAGGAATACTAACATGATTAGGATCTGGGTTATAGCATTCATTCGCCCATAGCATTTATTTTGTGTTTCAACAGAAATAAGCAAGAAATAAAAATTCATTTTATGCTCTCCACCTGGTGAAGTGCAAGAGCTTTCTGAGTTACTTCTGATGGCTTTGAGGACCGACTGAGGGTAAAAAGTTGGGCTACGTCTTTAGTGTGACCTATTCTCACTTCTTTGTTTTCTGTGAAATGCTATTTGGTTGCACCATTTGCCACAATGAGTATTTGCTGGATAAATCAACCACATGCTTATTTTTAAAAGCCAAATTATTAGCCTAATAAAACCACTTCCTTACTGTAGTGATGTGAGTGGTGACATCACTATGATATCATATCAGTTTGATATCAATTACATGTTAATTTCATAGCATTATCATCCTACTTTATGTATAGTGCTGCTTTTAATCTAGATATGCTGTTGTTACCTATTTTGCTTTGATCGTCTGCAACATATTCCTGAGTGAATTAGAACTACATCAATAAAATCTTAATGCAAAATAGATTTTTAAATTCTTCGCTTTCAGAATATATTGGAAATGACAGATGCAGTTTATATGTCTTCCTAATTTGTGGAAGGTTCCTTAAGGAGATGAACCAGTTAATTTATGAGATGTACAAGCTGATGGAGCAGGACAGCACTTAGGACAAATTCTAGCCACCCTTTCTCTTTTCAAATAAAGCCCAAAGAAAGCAGTCTGTCACTCCTTCTTCCCTTCTTTTTCCCACCTTCCCCAAAGGTGCTCACTGCAGTCTGATTTTTCTCCATAAAGGTGGAGGATGACTACTTCATTTCCTGGCCTGTGCTAGCATCCCAGAAACATGCAAGAGAGCTACACAGAGAGGCTGCAAATCCTGGGGCAGCAGTGCAGGAATTTCGTCCATGGATGGATTTGCCCATCTCCATGACTGCTCATCCTTACCTCAAACAATGCACCTGCAAGCCCTTTCAGGACAGCCCTTGGTGGTGGTGCTCACACCCTGTACACACAAGGCAGAGTTGACCCTTTGTGTTTTCATCATAACAAGTGCTACACTGGTGAGTTTTTCAAAGCCCTTTGCCAGCTGGTCGATTCAGATAACAGCTATTTCAGCAACCACTGGAGGCAGGGAGGGCATGGCTGGGTGGCTTCCAGCACTTGTGAGCCTCCTGGCCCTGGGAAGGGTGTGAGCTCTGGCTGCTCTTTCCTCTACCCTGATGAGTTATTGCGAAGGTTTGAAATTGATGTCATAACAAATGTTCAGGCTTGGGAAAAAGCTTTGAGGTCAGACCTGAAAGAAGGGGTAATGAGCTTTTCCCAAGACTGTCTCTTTCCCACAGGTGCCTATAGATAACTGTAAGATGCTGAAGCTGATAAGATAATTAAGCTGCTAAAGGCAGGCAGCATTTGAGGATAAATCTGGCAGCTGCTCTGTGAAGTGGCTTTGTCTGAAAGCTGGTCCTGTTGGGGTGAGCTGTATAAACCACACTGCAGAGTCAACAAAAAAATGTTTTGGCACAGAGGAGAGTGTCAGACTGGTTCACATGATCACAAGTAGGTTGTGCCTTGAGAATCACTTTATTAAGCAAAGCTGTCAAAGTGAGAGCTTGTTTCTTAGTAAAATCCATTGTCCAGATTTAGGTTATATAGTGCAGATACAACCTGCCAGAGGGCAGGTTTCCTGGCTGTCCCAGAAGCAGGCAGATAAGGAGCCTGGAGAGTTTGCTGATGGCTCTCCACTGGGATTTCTTTGCAATCTCTAGCCCTATTCAAAACATATGTATCTTCGCAAATAGGTGTTTTCCATTGGGAAAATGTTCTCAATTTCTGAGTTATTTATCCATTGTTATTTAACTAAAAGAATTGCTCCTAATAAAGGATGACAAAACCCCAGAGCTGAGTTAGAACTTATTCAGTTGCAAGACAATGATTTAATATTGATTCTTTAAAATGTTCTCTGCTGCTATTTGGGGTTTTCCTCCTGAAATATTTTGTCTGAATCAGAAGAAAAACCCTGTAGCATTTAATTTTCTGACTGAATATTCATGCAACCTAATAGAATGGGTCAAACTGTGATGTAATTGTCTAATAAGACTAGTTAGCCAGCAGTGTAGATCTGTCTCTAGGTTTGTTTAGGTGTTGCCTTTAGGCTGATGTTGGTTTGATATATAAGTATGCCTAAAGTTTGGACAATTGATATTCTTGAGAATACTGCATATTCCTCTAGTACACTGCCTTGCAACTACTTTTCTAGAAGGCAGCTTAGAATGTGGATAAGCTCTGATTTTAAATCAGGCCTGTAATTAAAATGGAACATTTATTTTTATTCTGTTGAACTAGAAAAAAAAATATTGTAACCTTAGGACTTTTTACTTTTTACATGTTTTAAATGATTCACTGTTATGTTCTGAAGATTTCTAAATGAAGTTACTCTTTAAATGAAAATTCAAAACATTTCTTCATATTTCTCCTCCCTTCTCTCCAGGCTTTTTCAGCTGAACTTAATCAATAAATCATTTGCCTGTCTGAAAATAGTTATAGATTTACCCAAATCTGCATTTTTTTTTCCAAAACACTTATTGCATTGAAAATCCTTATCCTGGCTGGATGAAGTAATTCTCCTTTCTTAACTCTTTGAAAGAAATCAGCACCCCAGTGTCAATGCAGAATGTGAGACATAATTCTATGTACTTTTTTTAGAAGAAATGATTTTCCTGCTAGTCAAAGATAATTTTTCAGAGCTCTATATGTCTTATAAAACTAGAATTATATTGACTTTTATTGGTTCAATAGAAAAGGGTGAGTGCATAAATTCTATGGAACTATGATTTCCCAACAACATTTTGAAGAACAAACATGTCTGGAGATGGTGCCTGACAGAGCTGCATAGGACATGTATGAATCACAGCAGGAACAGCTTCCATCAGAGAAGAGCAGCTTGTTACACCAAGAGGTAAAAAAATGGTGCTATTGGCACTTGACTTCTTGTATGTACCAGGGAGCCTTCTAGGGTCACAGGGTAAAACTAAAGGTTCCTCTAAAAGCTAGAAAAATTAGAGGCAAAATGTGACCTTTGATTGTCCCTCTAGGAGAATGGGGAAAAAGCTAGTTCCTGGTGACATTAGTCATTAAAAAGAGCAGCAATCACTGTGCAGGTTCCACACAATGGTGACTGCTGCATTGTTGGGGCGTTCTTAACAGAATGTTCATTTGTTTTGGAAATAGTAGGAAGGACTAAACGGAATTGAGAAAGCAGATGAGGAGACATTTTTGAACGTTTCAATGTGATTCAAATAGATTCAAAGCACTGGGACTTTCTGAAATGGCAAGCTTTGGTTAAATGCTTTGCATGGAAACTTTGCCCTTTTCTGAAATATCTGTCTGAATGCTCAGTTTTGGTGAGTTATTCCAGGGCAGAAATCCTGGACCTGGTGTTGTGGCATCAAAGTTGTGAGTAGCAGGCATGGTTTTCCTGGGGTGGGGGGAGGAGGAGGAAAGTGATGAAGCTCTTTTACAGAGCTGTTTTAATGGAATTATCTCTATCCTCCATCACTTCATGCATCTGATTTATCAGATGGCCATATACATGAGGGGCAGGAATGGGCTCAGCTCAGTTGGAACTTGTGAGCTGGTTCTACTACCAATGTGAAAAAAAACAGGAGGAGCTCTGGTCTGTGGTATGGGGAGTGGGGGTGTTGGAGGGAGCAGTACAGGAATCTCAGGAGGTTGATGGGCAAGGGGGACGCTGCAAGACATGTCTAGTCTCCTTGGGGAGCTGTGGGTTTGTTGCTAGTGGGAAACTTAGCCTGTACTTCTTTTCTGCTTGTTTTCAGGCAGAGCAGTTAGATTTGTACTTCTTAGGCTGAAGGAAAGACATAGGAAAGAAGACCTTTGTTATGGTATAAGAGCAGGAGCCTATGCTGCACATTTTCCCCATGGATCAAAACAGGAAGCATTTGCTGGCAGCATCCCTTTCTTTGTCCACATTGCTGCTCTCCACTGCCTGATGCTTCAAAGGAGTGTTCTCACTTGACCTCCTCCCTCCAGCTTGTCATGATGTTAACACAAACTCATTATCCTATCATGTTTGTGACCACGAAGTGATCTACACACAGGCCGAAGAACTGTAGAATAGACAGAGAGGAGAGGGTTACTGTAGAAGCCAATCCTGCCTGGCTTTGATCCTCATTTAGCTTCTCAGCCACTTCTCCTTTCTCTCAGTGGATCAATATCCAAACTTATTCTTGAACTTGCTTTGGCCAGCCCAGCTTGATCCCTCATATTTTGCATACCCAAAACTTCTCATGGTTTGAACTATCAATGCCTATGTAATTACAGGAAGACCCATACTTCGGTGGGAGCTGGAAGAGTGCTGAGCAGGGGATCACCCCTTCCCCCAGCTTACTGCCTCATCCCAGTCAACCTGACTGATGCAAGGCGCTGTTGGTGTCCACTACTGCCCTTCCTGAACTTGAAGGGGGTGCACTGCACCACACTGCCCAATATCATTAGATCCATCTGGCTCCATGAGAAACATCACACTTAATGGCTTGCCAGAAGGATTATGAATTCCTGACCTCTGACCTTTAATCCCAAATGTCCCTCTTGTTACCCAGCCGACCCTGTGGTTTACTTAGCCGGTCCTCATACTGCATGTCAAAAGCCTTGTAAAAGTCAAGGTATACTTTACTATTGCTAATCTTGACATGTGTTCTTTCTTAAATTTTTTACTTTTTAAAACACCTAAATATTTAAAAATGCACACTAAATTTACTTGAAAAAAATAAACTCAAGTAAAGGCTATATCAAACTTTGATAACTTATCTGCAAAATATTTTTAAGTACTCTTGTTAGTAATTCTTAAAGGCTTCTATTACAAGTTTGAGACAATAACATCTCTCTGTGGTCTTTTATATTTTCAGTACCAGGTGTTACTGAACAAGGGATAAAATTATCATTATCCCTATCAGAATACAGCCTAGAGACAACCTGGGGAGGTGGAACCCTGCAAGAATATGCAGAATTACTTGCTGTTGTTTGTTCCTGATGATATTCAGCAGCAGAATGTAAGACAAAATGTGAAATGCTATATTTAAAAAACAATAAAGTAGGCATAATAAAACCAAATCAAGCCAAACAAGAAAAACTTTAGTATTGATTACAGAGTGTTATGTGACTTCAGATAATTGGAAAAGTAGATTTTTCATGTGGATTTAAAGTACAGAGCATGGAGATGATGATACAACAACCTTCAGTCTCTTTGTAATTCTGTGCCAACTTCTGTCACACCAGCTTTTCTTGCTACAACTGGAGCCTGTGGAGGAAAGAATTATTCCTTGTCCTACCATCCCTGGGAGAGCAGCTCAAGCTTCAGCTCAGAAAAGCACGTCTGACTTGAAGTCTGTGTTTCTGATCTCTTGAGACACATGAGTGCTGCTTGGGAAGCACCTCAGCCCAGGGTTGTCTTAGTTCTGTTATCGGCAGGACAAGCCTTGGCTGCACGGAGGGGAACATCCTATGTTTCTGTTTGTATTGCATAGAGAGGAAACCATGAGCAAAGGAAATGTTTCCCTGCGCAGGGAGTGAGGAGCTGAGTGGAGACCTTCTGTTCTCCTCACCCTCCATTCCTGTGCAACCAGCCAGCCTGCAGCTTCAGGCTAACACTGTCGTGTTATCAAAACATGAACGACTGCTTGAACACTTATCTTGTCAACATATTTTTAAGCCTCAGCCACAGTCAATGCTCTGTACTGTCTGGGTTTTAATCTGCTTTGTTTCTGCTCTCACTGGCAAGTGACAGAGGTGACAGAGGCCCTCTCAAAGCAAAAACCCACATCAATTTCTTCATTCTCTTTGACATTATATTTTAACTTTGATTCCTTTTCCTTTTTATTTTTAAAAGTCACCCTTGCTTTTGCATACTTTTCAGTTTGTGTTGTATGTTTGTCAGTGTAGTCTTCTCCAGATATATCGTTCCATCCCTTCTTCTTCTTCTGCTCTAGACTGTGCTGTCAAGAAAAAGCCATATAAATTGACTTGCTAGTCAAAACACATCTTCCCAGCTTTTGGTAAAGCAGAAGACAATCCAAGGAGTTTTTCTGAGCTTTACAAATACTGCAAAGCTCTTTCCATAGTGTATTCAGCCTGCCATTTCCACACATGATGGCACAAATTTTCTGCTTCATCATGCAACTGAATAAGAACAGTTTAAGCACCTCAAGTGAAAACAGAGGGCATTTCTGGAAAGTTGAAATAGGATCATACCATCTGCAACACGTCAGTGTTGGTTTGCTTGAAGAGGGAAATGTTTGAGCAGTGACTATGGCTGTTCTTAGTGATTGCTGTTACCAAAGCTTGCAGTCAGTCAGGTACAGCTGGGTAAGCCCCAGGAGCAAGTTCCACCAGATAACACAGGAATCAGTGGCTATTGTCAGGGTTTCCAGCAGTACTGCTGTTTTCTTTACTTCATGGCAAAAGAAACAGGGCTGAGTGGCAGCTTTTGTTAAACTATTTCCTGGCAGCGTGCAGGATAATCTTATTTGGAAACAAACATATTTTTCTAATCCCTGGCTAAGAAAACTTGACATCTATCTCTATACATGACATGATTGTTCCAGCAGGCTTTCCTACATGTACCCCAGCCAGGCCCATTACTGCATACAGTAATTGTGGTGATGTGGTGGCCTGTTTCTGTTTTCCTTTCCTTTTTATTTTTCCCTTGTTTTCCCCCTCCCCCACCCTTGCTTTCTAGTACTTGTCTTGCCTACCTGTAGAGAGGAGTACTAAACTTATGCATAGAGAGAATGGGTCTATATATTTTAACATCTTCTGGGTTGTTTTTTTTTTCTTTCTGGCCCCCAGAGAAATCACAGAATGGCCTGGATCAGAAGAGCCATCAAAGCCCATCTAGTCCCAAACCCCTGCCATGGGCAGGGACACCCTCCACTACCCCAGGTTGCCCAAAGCCCCATCCAACCTGGCCTTGAACACTGCCAGGGAGGGGGCAGCCACAGCTTCTCTGGGCAGCCTGTGCCAGGGACTGCTTTTCTGTAGGCCCCCTCAAGTACTGGAAGGTGGCTATAAGATCTCCCCAGAGCCTGTTCTGCTAAACAAGCCCAACTCTCTCAGCCTGTCTCCATAGGAGAGACGCTCCAGTCCTCTGATCGTTAAATCTTCCTTGTGAAGATACCTTACTACACCTGAGAGGATTTCTTTTCTGTCAGTGACTGGAAAGCACCAGGCAGTCTGAAAAATTTCCTCTTCACTGCCTTCCATGACTAAAATGTTCATTTTCACAGACATGACATCAGGAATTGGATTCTACAAGTTTTATTCACAGATGTAGGAAAGCATTATGTGCATGAAATGAAGATTCAGTCTTTCTTCCCCTCTAAGAGCTGGGCTAAAATGCTCAAACCAATAAAATGCTAGCTATGAAAAGTACAGAAAAAGTTTCCCTTTGCTATGGTTTGTTCACAGAGTTTTTAATGCATAAACCTATATAGATAGAAGATGTTGTTTAAGATGCACGTGGTTGTGTCAGGAACATGTATGGCAATTTCTCAGTCTATTAGAAATGTCCTATTTTTTCCTATTTTTAAACTTTTTTGTAGAACAAACCTTAACACTCTGTCAACATGTTCTTGACAGACTATTTTATTAACTATGTTATTGTTGCTTTGTTCTTGATAGTTTGATAAGAAATACATATACTGTCTGACTGCATTACAAATGCATTTGCAAGGAGGGAGTAAGCATGATCTTTCACAAGAAGCATTAACAAAAGCAATCTTCAGCAAGCTTTTACGCAGGGAAAAGCCAGGGAGCTGATGGACTGTTATGTCTGTTTCCCTTGCATAGCAACATACTTAAGAATAAACTACTGACTTTAGGTGCTGTTGTTTTGATGCAGAATTGGTCAGACTGACATAGAGAAAAGTTTGCAAAGTGTATTCTGGAATTCCACCCCTCTGACTTAGTTTTGAGGCAAGGTTCATAAAAAGGAACTACTGCTTGATGAATAGGTTTGGGCAGATCAGCAGTAAAGTGAGGAGCAAGATGTAAGAGGCAGGCCTGAAGGCGACCATGTGAATTTGCTTTCATGCTGAAGTCAGTGGGAGGAAGCATTGACAGGTGTCAGGGTGGACCACAGTATTGCATGTTTGGGGTTGGGCCAGCCCAGAGCAATCAGCATTTTTTGCTAAAATATTCAGTGTTTTGTGTCTGCAGTATGACCACTATCAAGAGTTGTTGTGAACTACTTAAAAGTGCTCTCTACTCTTTCTTGGTTGAGGTCATGAAGCACGGACTTGTGGGATGCTGAGTGATGACAAACTCAACATGAGCTGCCAGTGTGCACTAGCAACTCAGAAATCCAACTGTGTCCTGGGCTGCATCAAGAACAATGTGGCTAGCAGGTTGAGGAAGGTGATTCTGCCCTTCTGCTTGTGAGACCCCACCTGTAGTACTGCATCCTGCTCTTGGGTCCCCAGTACAGGAAAGACACGGAGCTGTT
>VXBZ01005222.1:289358-333214 GCA_013399135.1 Heliornis fulica | reverse complement strand
TGCAGGATTTCTTTGTTCTTGCCTTTTTTTTTTTTCCTGAAAAAAATTAATACAGCAGGTAAGAATGCATGTGTTTCCATTTAAGAAGAGAATGGCAAAACTCACTGACCAGTGTGTTTATGTGTGAGGGAGGAAAACAGAGTAGCTTTTCCCTGCCTTGGTAGTGAGCCATTTTATGATTTCTGTTGTGTGTTGGGTGTACCTAGAGTCTTGTGTTTAGATGGATGACCTGAAGCTAATTGTAAACCATGGTGCTGCCAGTAGCCCAGGACCTGTTCTGCCTCTACTTAAGGAGAGACAAACCCTTTCTCAGGTGTTCCCTGAAGGAGATATTCACAGCTTCCTCGTGGTGACCAGGTCCTTTCTTCTGCTGTCAAGGAGCTAACACTTTTGTAAGCAGTGCATTGCCTGTCTCTGCAGACACCTGTGTCTGGTAATGTGCTTGACAGGTCTCCTCTCCTGGGCTTTGCCCACTGAGTTTGACGGAATCTGCACAGTATTTCTCACTCCCAAAAGCAAGTGCAGATTTTACAAGTGCAGTGCAGAGGCGGTTTCTGCAGTTTGGCCTCTCCTTTTCCCAGGAAGGATGGACGGGAGGTGCTGCAGGAGAGGTGGCAGACAAGGTGTCCGGGTTGAGGGCTGAGACCCAGCATGAGACAAGACGCGAGCCTCTAGAGGTCACTGACACACCAGGGCTGACACTGACAGGGACAGGGCTGCTCTGGGAAGGATGTGCCCAGCAAGCTGTGTGTAAATAATAACAATCAGCAGAGCAGAGTGTGTGTTTGAGATCTGCTGCGAAGACGTGGATGAAATGAGGTGAAATATCTTGTTCAGAAGGGATGCCTGAGGCCCGCAGAGGCACCGTACTGCTATGGCTGATAGCTTGGGCTGAAGACAAGCTATGGGGTGGAGGTTTAGTTCTTCCCATAGGTCCCACAAAACGGCCATGGAAGTATCTGTGGCCTGTGCATGGGGCTGATGAACTGAGGAGTAGGCAGAGGCAGGAGAAGCCTGCTAACTACAATGGGTCCCACAAGGACCAAGGAATGGTACCATCGCAAAAGCTGCTGTTTCCTCAATCTCACCTGTCACATGGTGATGCAGGGTGCTGTTCCTGTATGTAAGCAATGCCAAAGTCACCAAAGATTTCCAAAGTCACCAGCACATTAGAAAAGGGAACAATGAATTCATCTGCAGTGTGCCTTCTTGCGCCTCCCTGTAAGAAACCCCAAAGGGCTGTGTGAATCCAGTTACCTACTGATACCATCCCAGATTCACACCATGCATGTGAAACAAACCTGTATACGTATTAACAGTGAAAAGTGAGGAAGAGGGTAGTCAGCTGGGTAGCTCTGACCAGAGGTGGAAGGGGGAGCTGTGGTAAATGGGTGTTTTAGTTGGGTAGGACCTGGGGTCCCTAATGCCTGCCACGGGGTGACCACATGCCTAGCTCAGGCACCTGAAACGTGCTGTAGTAACTGCAGGTGTCCTAGTAGAACAAACTGTCAGTCACAGGTTGTCAGCCAAGGCATGCCTAGTAGCAATGAAGAAGGACTGTTCATTTTGCAGTTTATCGCTGTAACGTTTTAGCAAATTTTATCTTCTAATGTGTTTCCCCTTGAAGTCACCAAGTCAGAGAAGAAAATACAGCTCCATAACTCAGAACTGCGAATGTGTTTATGCTATTGAAAAACCAGGACACGGTGGGGGTAACACCGGTGGGGGAATGTCTGTCTGTCTGTCTCTGCTGACCTGGGTGTAGCCATCCACCTTTCTCAGCATTGTTTCTCCTGCACTTTGAGCTGGGGGGAGAGGAACTTCCACCCGGTGGCTCAGACTGCCCGTGGCCCCATTGCCCGCCCCTCCTTCCTCACCACCCTCTGCACAAGGCTGGCTGACTTTGGTCGGAAAATCTGCTGGGCTTTGCACAAACGTCTCCTAATGTAAATATCACAGCGCTATAGAAACCCTTTCTGTCAGTGTCGGTTCTTCTGAGCTGTGCTTTCAGACTGCTGACTGTGTTGGTTCTTATCATAAATCAGTCTCGGCAATTAGCTTTCTTTTGATCACTTGGGTGTGTACTCTTTTTTTTCTCTTTTTAAGTACACTTTTAAGAGTAGATAACTGTAGTGGCCAAATACACAACCACAAGATTTTTAATTCAAAGGAAATGATAGCTAACTTCTTTTTAAACTGACCAAACAGTACCTTGCTTATCCAGTACAAATGAATAGTTATAAAATACAGTTTTATAGAATAGTACTGAGAAATATTGCTTTAAGTAGGCAATTTATGAGTATGTAAAAGCGTGGAAATTTGTATACAGTTTTTGAGTACAATATGTTAAAGTATGATGTAGTTTACTATGTTGTTTCACATAAAGAGCCGTATGAGTGGTTGTTGAAGGGTTTTTTTGTCCATATAGGTATGGTATCTGAGTGCTGGTGTCACAGAGGAGTAGCTAATTAGGTATGGGCCAGTCGTCAACCTTATTTCCAAGGACTTGTGTTCCTGACAGCCCTATGCTCCTATTGGTATCTGCTATTTAGTCCTAAGGAATATAGAAGAGCTTTTCTGTCATTAGGAGCTCAGAACAGTTTTTCACTCATTAGCCTAAAAAGACGCTCAATGGGAACCACTCCCTGAACTTTTGTATCCTGCACTTTTCTTTGCACCTCTTGACAGCAAGCACTGCATATTGTGGAATGTTGCTGTACCAACCCAGAAGCATTCTGCTATATTATACCCATCTTGAGTGAAATATGAGAACTGCAGCCGTAAACAAAGTTTTAGCGTGAAGTTTAGCACTTGCTATTAATGATTTGCATTTTGCAAACTCTCAGCAGACTAGAGCGTGTCCCATCGCTTGCAGAAGTCTGGAATGTCTGTGGTCTGTTTTGTTGAGCAACATCACATTTCTGGGGTTAGCTCTCTTGAGTCACAAGATATGATTTTTATTTTTTCTCTGCAACCACGAATATTCCAAACAAATGCCTCTCATTTTAGGGAGTTAGGTCACAACCTTCTTACAACTCATGTGCAGACTGGATTTTTAGCACAGCATGTGACAAAAGTGCTGCTATGAACTTTCTTGTGAAGGTGTGACCAGAACACCCAGCTTTTCATGCTGCCAGTGGTAGTGCAAGGACATCACAGTGTTTGCCAGTGCCTACCCGTTTTGAATACTTTTGCTTGTCAATGTATTTGAAATTTAGGTTAGTGTATTTGTTATTTGATGAAAACTAGACACATTTCAGACATATAATTGAAGATTAGGGGTTATTTATGTATAATACCTTCAGCGCTTCTCCCTGGAGAGTTTTTGAGTGAAGTTGAGCAGATATAACTATAGTTCTGTAATTTCTGAGGCTCTAGACAGATGTAGGGCTCCACTCAGGTACTGCTTACCACAAAAGGAGGGGTCAACCATGCAAAACTCAGGATTTCCTTTCTGTAGCATCTCCCTCACAAACAAGTAATTTGTAGCTACAGTGGGATTTGTTACTCCACCCTCTTAAAATTCCTCTTTTACTTTAGGTGACTATACAGGCTGCAAAATATGATTTGGTCGCATACTTGAAGGTGGCAACTCACAATTGTTTTCTTACATCATGCCATGTAACTAAAGACCAGAAGAACTTAATGTACGAATCAGTTGGAGACCCAGCCAGCCCAGTGGTCTGTTGCAAGTAGTGGCCTGTGATAAGTGTTTAAAGAGGAGGATGAGGAAGAGGGGATGTAACAAGTGATTAGCTTCAACTCCAGTAATTGATGGTTTAAGAATTTCCTGTGTTGAAGTTTGCATCCGGATCATTGTGTCTAATAGCCACCAGTGGGTTTATCCTCCGCAAATCTTTTTTTTTTAGCTCGATTCCTCTTATGCTGTGGCCTCCACTACTTCCCGTGGTAACGAGTTCTACACTACAATTAAGAAGCTATGTGGAAAAAGCATTTCCTTTTGTTTAAGCCTTAAAGTAATTCCTTTGGGTGCATCCTTATTTTTGAATTGTGAGAACACATGAAAAATCTTCCCCTACAAACCTTTGTCATGGCATTTATCTTTTTTATAGTCTTCTAGCATAGCCTCATCATGGCTTGTTTTAATAATATTTTATTTTGTTTAATTCTCTTCTTGATCATTACTGAGTAGTTCTGTTGAAGAAACCAAAAACTAACTTGATTTAAACAGAATGACAAACTAGAAGGGTCAAATAAAAAAAATGATTCATTTAGTCTTTCCTTTTATAGAAGCTCTTTCAAAATCTGTCAGTGTCCTCCGTCCTCTGTCAGTGTCCTCCATCCTCTGTCTGTATCTTTTTAGATTCTACAAATAGCATTAGGTGGATTGATATGAACTACCCAGGGTCCAGAAAATAAGTGTGTCCTTGTGTATTATCTGCTTTGACCTATATTGCTTTAATGAAACATTGGGGCATTTTTGATAATTGTTGAACCCTGATTGTTGTGGTTTGTTTTTGTTTTTTTTGGTTTTGTGTGTGTGTGTGTGTGTGTGTGTGTGTGTGTGTGTGTGTGTGCAAGCTTTTCTACATGCTTTTGGCTAACATAATCTATCATTATGCATATCTACTTAAGGTAATTTTTTCACTCATATAAATTACTTTGCAGTCACTAGAATTTAATCTGCACCTTTCGTCAGGTAACTCTACTTTGATGTTCTTCAGAACATGTCCACAGGCAGTTTTAGGCTGGATAAGCCCATTACAAATCAGTCTGATTACTTTGAACAATTCGGACCAGAAAGCCTGTAAATCGGCTTCTATACTGGTCTGCTGAGTGTCTATCAGTAGTGGTGACAAATATGATTTAAACCATCACACTTTACCTTCTTGATATAGACTATTCCTTCATATATAGATTTATATGAAAACTCTAAAGTCTGTGCCTGATCAGAGCAACCATCTAGAACTTGTCTGCACTGTTCAACCAAGACTTAATACCAGCTACTGCTTCAGTGAGACAGAGAAGTGCTCTGAATGCAACTTTCCCATTTCCAGGCAAAGTGCAAAGAGGGTATTACTGTCTTGGAATGGAATCTTGGAATGGAAAAAAATATTGCAATCTTGAACCTTTTCTGGAAATTAAATACTCATCCAGCTATGCTCACCTCTGGGTATGAGAAGCTAAAGGTTTGATGGGAAGTAGTAAGTTCCTACTTGTTCTTCTCCTGAAACATGTAAACCTTTTTTAATGTTTTTCACATCCTACCACCCCATTTTCCAAATAATTGTATCGTGAGACCCTGCCTGGAGTATTGTGTTCAGTTCTGGAGTCCCCAGCATAGGAAGGACATAGAACTGTTGAAACAGGTCCAGAGGAGAGCCACAAAGATGATTAGATGGCTGGAGCACCCTTCCTATGAACACAGGCTAGAGAGAGTTGGGGTTGTTCAGCCTGGAGAAGAAAATGCTTCACTGAGATCTTATAGCTGCCTCCTAGGATCTACAAGAAGGCTTGGGAGGGACTTTTTAGAAGGACATGTGGCAATAGGATGAGGGGGAATGGTTTTAAATTGGAAGGAGGGTAGATTTAGATTGGATATTGGGAAGAAATTCTTCACTATGAGGGTGGGGAGGTCCTGTCACAGGTTGCCCAGAGAAGCTGTGGCTGCCCTCTCCCTGGCAGTGGTCAAGGCCAAGTTGGATGGTGCTTTGGGCAGACTGGTCTGGTGGAAGGTATCCTTGCCCATGGCATGGTCTTAGGACTAGTTGGTCTTTCATGTGTCTTCCACCTGTAAACCTTCTGTGCTTCTGTGAAAGACCACTCCACTCGAGTTCAGCTCATTATCCTGTGTTGCTGTTTCATTTTGATTTTCATAACACAGCCTGTTTGTTTCTTTAGGCAGTACATTCAAACATGTGCCTTTCCACCTTATCCTTTGTCCAGAAAGAAGCAAAAGTGAAAATGAGATCTTTTAATAATCACCTGGGCCCCTAAACACCTTCAATATATATAACTGTACAAATAGATGCACATGCTGTACAAAAGCATGTGATGTTTTAAATAGAAATTTTCTTACGATGTGTATTAACTGCCCCAGCATAGAGGACACACAATTCTGTTATTCCTAAAACTGTTTTCATAACCACTCTTCATGTGAAAAGGGTTGTTTTCCGTAGCTGGGTTAGGCTCTTCATCAAGAGAAATTGATGTATATACTAGCCAAATAGGAGGAATTGCAATATAGCACAATGACTCTGGCTTTTTTATTTGCTTGTTTACAGGTAGCTTTTAAAACTCATCATTATGTTTGTGGTTGACTTTTGGGGCTATGGGTTTTAATTTACTTCCATTTACACATGTGTGTGAGAGGGTATGGCGGGCATGTCCTTTTCTGTAAAATATTACCTTATCCTGGAATGGGAAGAAGAAGTAATTCTGTCAATATTAATGCATCTACTTTTCCTCTCCAGAGGCTTGAATGCCAAATACATCATTAAATCCAGCAAGAGAGAAGCTGGTCTGTTTGAAACCATCATATAGGAGAAGTGATTCTGAATTTCACATGCTGAGACAGCATGTACTGTTACAAGTTACTGTATTTCAGCATTAAAAGCAAAATAGAAAGTACAACAGCCTGACTGGAGATGTCTTTCAAGATCTTTTTTTCCCTTTGAGCAAATAATATTTACTTTGGTTTAGTTGAGTAGATTTTGAGAGTTCATTATTTCTAATTCTTTGTTTTACTCTTGTAGTAACATGGCTTTCAGATTAAAAAAAAGAAACTTTATCCTTTTTTATCATGACAGAAGATAAGTGAGTTCATCTATGTATAAAAATGGAGGATCAAACTCCTTCAGATAATTTTTCTGTTCCCATGCATATGTTAAATACTGATAACTTAAAGGTCTACAAAGTAAAGAAAAAAGAATAGACAAGCAATGTACAGAAAAATTCAGGGCAGAGTTCTTTTAAGGGAATGATTAAAATGATTTAATAAGAATATGACAACATTATTGTGACAAATGTAGATTGGCTGTATTTCTGGATAGTACTGAAAAAAGGGTGATTTTTGCAAAAGAGATTTTAATGAAGACAGAGTGGTAGACATTGCATGACTTTCAGCTAGGCAGGTTTTCTAGCTGGCCTGCCTAGTATGTGTATATTTTGCCTCCAGTTACTACCTCCTAGAGAAACCTGTTGTTCACTCCTCCTGTGATGCTAAGTATATCAGCACTCCTGGAAGTACCAGTTGTTAAGAATAGCAAGAGAAAAGAGAGCCAAATGGCTTATTGTGTTAATTGCAAAACGTTCCTGATGCCAACTTCTTTACTTTTTCCCTGAGTTGCAGCTTTTTCTTAAGTCCACAGAAATTTTCCTTTCTGTTTCCATAAAATGTACATTCAGAACTGAAACTCCTCTATGGTTGCTGAGTGTGGGTGCCAGAAAGCCAAATACCTTTCAGCTAATCTCCCCAGAATCTTGTTTACGGGTTAATACAACAGACACAGTTTTGGAATTACACTTCCAGCACAGTTATCATGTGGGAAATGTCTTGATAGAAATATATTTATTGGACTGGCCTAGAGATAGTCCACCAGTGCTGTTATTGGCTGAGGCCTACTTTTTGCTAGCTATGGGTCTGCTGAAGAAAAAGATGCTGTGTGAAGGGAAGAAATGAAGAGAGAAAAATCATTTGTAGAAATCACAATAGATGCTTTGCCAGCTCCAGAAGGAGGCCTGCTAATTTTGTGTAATCGGAAGAGACTTTAAAAAGGTGATGGTAATTGAAAGGATTTTAATGTAAGAGACAAATTACATTTTACTAGCTGATATGTGAAAAAGACAATTTGTGTGACACTGACCTTCTCTCCTAAAAAAGTCTTCATTCTAAAACTTTGTGTATGTACCTTGGACTTTCTGGTCGTGACAGGATTATAGAGTTATTGACAATAACTCTGCAGAGTCAGAACTTTAAACAGTCAATTTTCCTCAACACAGGAAAACAGAAGTTGCTGTTTTGGCTTATTCCTGTGATTCATTCAATCCAGTCCAGGTTCTTAGTGGCAGTGGTCAGTGCCAGAGGCTCTGAAAGCACAAAAGAAATCAGCCTCATTGAAAGATTTGAGATAACTTGTCTTCCCGCTGCCAAGTTGAACTTAAATGTGGAATGTGTGGAATCATAACCTTTGCATAAGGTATTAAATTAATTGTTTAAAAAAAACCCCACCAAAACCCCACCAAAACTGTGGTTTTAGGTTTTTAGTATTTAGTTTACAAAGTAAAGCCTTCATAAATTAGGATATCTCAAGCTAGTGCTTCCCTATGAAGTTGTATTTCCACCTCTCACTTTCCAGTATGTAGAAGACCCATAACAGACCAGACACTGGTTTCAGATGGGTTAGGTAAAACTAATGGCACAGGGAATTAAAACTCCAATTGAAGGCCATGAACTGTAATGGGTGTGCTTGAAACATGGCTTATTTATAGGTAATCTCATGTCATGTACATAAGGTTAGCAAAGTGACTTCAGGCACTTGAAAGTCATCAACTTCAACACCAGATCATTTGATGTTTTGCTTTTGTTACCGTTGCTTTAACAAGGCCTCAATTTTTGCTACTTGCTTTAAAAACCTATTATTTAAAAGAAATATATTAATTATTTTCTAAATGAGCTTGAACTTCAAATACCAACAATAAGCTCTTATCAGAAAGGCAACTCTTGACAAACCCTGCCGGCTGCCTCTGCTGGGCCATGGACTCTTTTCCAGTGCTGCCTCAGTTGAGGACAGGTGTTGGAATAGATCTCTTGTGCAAAACTGTCTGGACTCTGATAGCCTTGTTATTGTTTGTGTGTCTCACATATTCATTCTGGTTACCGTTACAGTGAAGGCACAGTTTTTATCTTTCCCTTCCATCTTTCTGGGAAGGAAGGGATTGCCATTATCTTATTCTCCCAGGGAAATCAAGTAGGGTTACAAGTGGTCAGCAGTCACATCCCTTGACAGACCTGACAAGAAAACATAATGGAGGCTTAATATAAAGGGGGGAGTAAAATCACACTTGTTACCATTCCTGAGGAAATGCATGCATTGAGAAAACAGGGCTCAGACTCTAAGGAAATATGAGAATGGCCTTTTTATGTGGGAAAAAAACCCCAGAGATTATGTTGGCCGAGCTTATCGTTCAGAGGGTATGAAATGAAGGGTCTGGGGATTTTTGTTTTGTTTTGGGTTCATTTGGGTTTTTTGTGTGTCTGCTGCTAGGTTATATTTCTTTCTTGCTTCTGTACCTCCCTGTTCAAGAAACCTGCTGGTCATATGGCTTCAAGTCTTAGTGTGCTCAACACAAATGCTGCTCTGAAGACATAGGGCTGCCAAACAACTGATGGTCCTGGTTTTCTGTGGATGATTTACAGTTCTCTGTAGTTTCAGTGGGATCTGGAGTCAGGAAGGTGGGAGAGAAAGGTGGTACATGTGTATTGCAGTGCTAATACTGAGATACAACATTACTTCAAGGCAATTCAGTAGGAATTACCATTTTAGGTGGTCAAGGTCTAGTTTTGGTCCTCATATGATCCTGCATTGCAATCAGTTTACTGCAACAAGTGAAAGAAGTACTTAAAATTCAAGTATTCCTGATATCTATGTGGTCTTTGTAAAAATTTTTTGTTTGAGTCTGGTTATCTCCATCTCTCCTTCTTACAATATCAACACTGTGTTTTTCAATCACCTCTCTGTTGTGTGGGTTGGTAAGGAGTGACTTTTACTGTCTTGCTCAGCTCTGAACAAGCTATGTTGATTTTACAGGTCAATCAGTTCTCATCTTGGAATGAGTTCTTTCTGTTCGGCTGAAGAATTAACATTTCTGCAGTGGTGGTAAAAGACAAAGATCATAAAGTATAAAAATATACCCTGTATACTTTTTCTTCTTTTCTTCTGTTACTTTTGCATATATGTATGATGCTATTAATTTTGCAGGTGTGTCACACACTGAAAAGTCAAAATTGCATTGGTGTCTTTTGTTGTGTAATCTTCAGTTGCCTTGGAGGGTTGGTAAATTCTCTGGTCTCAAAAAATCTTAGGAAAATTTTAAAAAAAATTCAGTTCTTTACTCACGTTTGATACCCAATTAATATTTAAGAGTTTTAGAATTTGAATGTTTTCTTGCTGTTTTACTAGAAGCACTACTCACTTGGTTGCTTGTCAGCAACCTCAATCCATTTTCAAAATCTTTGTGTCAATATGCTCTGTCAGCTATAAGACTGTTGATATTGACTTAGTTAATGCTTATGAGCTATTTTCTGGTTGGCTCAGTATTCTGCTACCACTAAAGGTGACTTGAGTGTTAACTGCCATGTCTGAGAAGTGTAGACACTAACTTATGCAAAAACTTGTGGTGCATTGTAGCGACAAGGCATGACCTAAAATAACCCTGAGCTGGACTGCTCGGCAAGGATTTGTCACTACAGTGCTTCAACAAGCCCTCCTGAGAGAGGTGAGCATAGGAAGAATTTATAAGGCCTGACAAACCCCACCCATGAAGGTAACATTTAAAATAGTCAGCATCATTGGTGCACTTGCTGTTTTGGCCTTTCAATTTCACTTACAGCCCTGCAGTTCAGTACTTTTGAATTTTGAGTTTAGTATTGTTGTGGTATTTTGCTGTCTGGCAGAAATTATGGTGGCTCTTGTTGCATTTGAGAAAAAAGTCTAAGGATGTGGGGGAAAATTAATCAATATTTTCATGCAACAAATGTTTCTTTTGAAGTCAGTGCTGTAAATGAAAGTGATAGTTAAACCTCAAACACAGGTTTGATAACAAACTATCTAAGCCTATCAATAAATCAGCTTCTCTTCTATGAAGATTTTCTTTTCCCTTTGAAATTGTTTTACAAATAGTGTAGTCTCATCTCATGTGATAAAGAGAGGATAATGTTTATGCCAAAAACTTCGCAAGGCCTCCTCCCTAAATGCAGATGAATAGATAAATGAGTTGAACCACCTTTATAAAATGGATTTAATGTTAAATATGGGACACATTGAAACTGGAATCCTGTTTTATTTTCCAGGGTAAAATATGTGTTGGTGTCTTATATTAACTTTAGTATACTGATTTTTGTGGTCTAATGATCAAGGATTTTTTTGCAAGAGACCTGTAGCGCTGTAATGAAAAGTCATGACCTTTTTCAGCCTTGAGTCACTATACCAAAGAATGCTCTTTCTTTTACACTCCTGTGAGAAGGTAAAGATCTATAATGTGGACTACACAGAAATCCAGTGTGGCTGAAAAACTTATTCACCAAAACCACTGCAAATTGTGATCGGGTAGGTTAATAGGGAATTGTCTCTGAAAGAAGGAGCAAATTCCATGTTTTCCCTGAAAAGATGTCCCCAGACAGCTGGAAAGGGCTTAAGGCACTCAGTCTGGCAACTGCTGTTTTATACAAGGCAGCCCCTGGTCTTTGTGCTATTATTAAAAGGGGTTTGCAATGTAACAATCATTCACCTTGAGCACAACTAATTTTTCATCTAACAGCATCCAAAATAATGTTTTTTTCTTTTATTGAGGGAAGCTGAATCCAAAACACACGAGGCTTTGTGTACATCTGTCCCCTCTGAGAACCACACCAGTAAGTTCTGGCTCCATGTTTTTGCTGTAGGTGTTTCAAATAAAAACTGACTTCTTACCTTCAAATCTCTTCCTCTTCCTCCACTCCTCCCTTCCACTGGGAAAAAAACCAAACCAAACTAAATCAAAACAAAACAAAAACCCAAACCAAAACAACACCCCCAAAACCCCAAACAAACAAACAAAAAAAACCAACCCAAACCAAGAATCCAATCCTGCCTTTTGTGCTCATAGCAGTGCAGTTGATTTAAATCATTATGTCATGTCTGTGATCTAAAGTAATAAGAGTCATTCATATGAAAACTAAAAAGATTTGGTGTTTAATGCAGTATAATTACCTGTTTAAACAGGAGGACTTAATTTTTTTGTTGCTTTGTGGCCTCTAATAAGAAAATACTAGGAAGTCTCCAGAAACACAAATTCTGTCAAAACACAACTGGCTTTATAGCTGTCATGCATCGTTCTTAGGGAAATAGCTGCAAGGTTATCTGTTAGCCTGGCAACAATAAGACCTAGAGAGCTCTGAGTGCAATTTTACTCCCTCTTTACAAACTGAGTCCAAATGTTGGATTTATCCTTGGGAACATCCCCTAGAATATCCTCAAGACATGAACCCCTAAATCTTCCTACAGGTCAGTCTTTGCTGTCAATTCATGGCAAGTCCTTGTGGGAAAGGGTATATAGGATAGTACATGACATTCTTCATTAATGAAGCTTTCAGCCTATATCTGTGTTCTTCACTCTTACCTCTGCTTACCTACAGCTCCCTTTGCTGTGCCCTATTTGCCTCACAAGTCTTCAAGCTCTAGAGAAAGCAAGGCACGTGAGGGATAAAAAACTGGTAGGTAGCGATGGTTCTATGTTATTTCCTGTTATGAGAATTTATTGAGTGACAGAACAAGCTTCAAGTAACAGCTGAAACTACTCGCTTTTTACTCTATATCATCTGCTGATAGCTTATTATTCTGCTGGGAATGTTCAACTTCTCAGTTTGATATATTTTCTAAATGTGGACTGTGTTTTCATAGCAACTATTTAAGACTGTTTTACAGTGCCACCTTCCTACCTCTTCAAGCTGCTGAAAGGATTGTTTGCATAGGGGAACCAATCTTAATCCTTTCACAGCTGTCACAACNTCCAAAAGGAATGTTTAGGCTAATGCTCAGTATCAAACTCATTCCTATATGGAATCAAGACATTATTTTCCTCAGAATTTGAAAAATGCTGTCCTCAGATACAAGGGAAAGTGTCAGATGTGCTTGATGCCTCTGAACAGTGAGTTGTGACTGGGTTACATGTAACTAGCTAATCAAATTGACAACATAGCCCTGTTTTAAAAGAGGGTGAATGATTCTCCCCTGCTATATTTTTTCCCAAACTGATTTGAAGAATGAATTATTATGCTCACTCAAATTAACGTAAGGTTAATGTAAGTTGGGGTAAAACAATTCTGTGTTGTCTTGGAATTCTTGGCAGTGTCTCCAGCTGCAGTTAATGCCAAATGCTTTTAATCAAGCCTGAAAAAACAAACAAGAGCTAACCAGATGGAAAAGGCAGCTCTTAATCCATTTCTGTCTAATTTACCTTAATAAAGGTCTACAGAAGATTCTTCATAATATTTTCCACCATTATTCTCAGTAAAGCTCCTATTGAATAACCAATGGTTCCAGCTATTTGGACCTCACTCCAAACCTTCTCTTTCATTGTAGGGTAAGTTGTGTGTGAGATACTGAGTAGCATCCCTTTGAGAGTTAAGCTGATGAAAAATAACTGGGCTCACTTATGGGTTTTCTTTCCAACAGGAAGTACTTGCATTTACTCTTTTATAACCTGTCCTCCTTGGTGGAGTACAGAAGAATGAAGCTCTATAATCATTAGCTTCCCAGTGCAATATGTAGGCTTCTGGCACCTGGAATTTGCAATGCACCATCTAGCTTTCTGGAGTAAAAATTGAGAGCACTGTGACTCACATCACTGAAAGGTGGAGATAGTCTCCCTTCACTCAGGGAATAAAAGTATGTGTGTATACATGTTGAGGGAAAAGAGAAGGAGGGCAAGGGGAGAACAGTGAACTTGTGGAGCCATGGCTTACTGCTGAAGTTGTCTCTTGCTAATATAGAGCTTCCTAGTGAGGATTATAGTAAATGATTGATGGATAGTTTATCTTCAATTCTTCACTCTATTGAATATTTCAGATTTGCATTCAGAGTCCATATCCTCATGATTATCAGCCTAGTATTTCATTGTTTCATTCCCATGCTTTCGTGAACAGTCGTTACTTCTACTCTCCAAACAGGCCACTACCTTGTTGTGAAAGTTCAGGATTTTGGACCTGCATAACTGCAGAATGCCCACTTTGATTTTGTTTTGACAATTAAATTACTAACTTGTGAGATTCTAGGGGAGAAAATGCACATGTGTTTTTGGCCTGATGAAACTAGGGTATGTATACTCAGGGCTCAGTACTTGGCGATTTTGAGTATACCGAAGCATCCTGCAAACTCTTATGTATGTGGGATTTAATAAGTCTTCTAACTCCATATATGAAAGCACTTTTCTATTTATCAGAGAAATCACTCTTAGGAGAGAGCAGAACCTGATACCAGTTTGAGCAGGATTTGGTCTTTTTTTTTGTTGTGTTTCATTTATTACGTTGCACAAGGGATGCTACTCAACAGTGTTAAGTAAGAATATTATTTCAAAGCAGGCAGGGGATGCTTTTTTGAAAAAGGAAGAACCAACATAGTTCTGTGATCAGTGCATGATGGTATATCCTTTCATCAGTGTGAAAGTGATGTTCTTTACTTTTAGTGCTGAAGCAAAGGACTCATCTGGGGAACTTTATGATGAACTTGGTGCTCTTCTGTGGATAGCATGGCTAGAAAGGATATTTCAGAATAAGCTTTAGAATAACGGAAGCTGTATAGTCAGTCTCGGATTTGGGAAAGATGAAAGACAGGTGTGAATGAAGAAACTTAAATGTGCAGAACCCCATGTTGTTTTGTTTCTCCCTATAAAAAGTAAGTTACTGTGGTGTTGAAATACTTCATTTGTGAGCCAAGAGCTATAGTATATAAACAGTAACCCAAAATGTTTTAAATGTTTTAGATTTAGTTAGAGTCTCAAGTTCAAGCGAATTAACAATATAATAATAATATAATATAATAACAAAGAAAGACACCATTCAGCCACAAATAATCTTTTGACTGTGATAAAGGTTGCTTTGACCCACAGTAATATTAAAACCAGCAGCTGACTGAGGCCATAAACCAATTTTAATTAGTGTGATCTCATGCAGGATTTTAACTTGTGTTCCTAATATTGTTAAACATGAGCTCTGTTTCTAACTGTTGGATTTTTTCCCGCCTTACTGAAAACCTGGAGAACAATTTGAATATCCACATTATAAGTGAGGATGTAGTGGGGTCTATACACATTTCGAAGGTATAAATGAAAGGAAGAGTTATGGAAGTATCTGTTTATATTTGCTGAACTTATTTATTATCTGTATTTCTTTAGTTCATGTAATTCCAGTATAAGGAAAACTACATTCAGTAGTCATAAACATATTTATTTTGTAGGCAACAGAGCAAGCTGTGCAGTAAGATCCATAATACTTGTGTATTTGCAGTGACTTCATGTGCCAGTTTTATTTCTCCTATGAAAACATTCTTTCTATTAATATCTCCACCTTTGTTTATAATTTACCTAGCATAATTGTTATGTTCCTAGGTGAAAGAAAAGCAGGAGATAGAACCAAACAATTGTCTCTCCATGTCCAATATTTCTTTTTTTTTTTGACCCTGGTATCTTCATGGTGTTTTTAAAGAGATGCAGAAATGTTAACAAAAATATTCATAGTCACTGGAAAGACCACATTTTGTAATCATGTATATCTTGCAGGGTCCAATTTAAATAGTAGGTAGATCATACTGTTTGTGATGACTACATTTATGATTCAAAGCATCCTGGGAAAGATAGGTAATCAAAAAATGGAATAACTAGTTGAGTTATTCCCACTAGTTTGTGGGAAAGTGAGTTTCTCTACTAACCACTGAAGAAACTGGAGGGAATATTGGCCTTCAAGAATTCAGTAGCACAATGGTTTAAATGGGGGGAAGTTTTCACAAGTTCCCACCATCTTTGTGGTGCCTACTGCTAACTCACATTAAGGTCAGTCTACCTCATTCTGAGGGTGAAATAATTCTAAAGTGGGTGGAAGTGGTATTTACTCCCATTTCTAAGGCCTTTTATTAAAAAAAACAAACCCAAAAGAACCAACAAACAACAGCCTTGGGAATTGAAGCATATCAAACTAAAACCAATCACAATGATCCTGGTGGTTTGGCCTGTGCTGCTAAAGAGCAAATGTATGGGAAATTGTAATAATAATTCAGTCTCACCAAAGATGATCTGATGGAGAATAATGTGTAGGTAACTCAGAGAGTATATTCTTTAAAAATCAATTATCTTCCCGTGTATGCGTTGCTGGAAGTGTATGATGTGGGCACATGCTTAAGTCCTTTTGAATGAGTGTGACATGGTATACAAACTTGTCACTTTCTTGGTGTGGCATTTTATCTAGCTTTCCAAGGGTATATTCAGGTTTCCAAATGAATAGGCATAGTCCTGAAACTGGCACAGCAAGACAAAGAAGCATTTTCTGATTTGATGGTTGCACAGATTTTGTGGCTGTGGTTTTAGAATTTATTCCAATCCCCTTGAAATGGCTGGTCACAATTAATTTTCGTGTCATGAATACAATGCATTTTTTTTAAAAAAAAGCCTACAATCCTGGAAATGTTCAAACATTGCATAACAATTTAAGTAACTCCTTATTTGTCTGAGAGATGCTTAATATAAATTACTTTCAAGAAGGAAAATTATCTTGATGGATCACTGGACTTCATGGTCCCTAATTCAGCAAATAATAGAGAGAAAATGATGATTTGAGAGAAATGTTTGTTTAACTATGACCAAACACAATTTTTGTCTTTGTGAGTGAAATACATTCTTTATTTATGTTGGATAATTATATTCTCATATAGGTTTATAGCAAAAGTACAAACTTCTAAGTTGAATGACTCGGATTTAAGAAAATTTTAATGAGTCACAGAAATGCATGCATTGTTTTAGATATAAGTCGCTACAAAATATGATCAAACATTCTTCTTAAAATGAAAAACATTTCTTAAATATTGCAAATATATGACCATGATTATGCATTTCAAGGCCTTATGCCTTCGTTATTTCCTACTGCTGTAATGGCTAGTGCTGAAGAATAGGAAAGGCATAAAGAAAAATTTATTTACAGAAAAATCTGTATTTTTCAAATGTATAAATAAGAACATAAAAGATTTCATAATATCATCTAGTTAGGAATGGGCTGTATTGCATGACACTGAGCACGTTTGTTTGCATGTTTTGGTATGTCTTGTGTTTTAATCACCTCACCTTTCTCTGAAATGCCAGCCAAACCAAACTGTATTATTTCACTTCCAGTAGACTCTAATACTCTTTTATTCCTGGGGATTTATTACTGCTGTTAAGTTTAAGAGTTCAGCACTCTTTTTAGATATAAGCCAAAAGCATTAAATAACCCCAGAGAATACTGTACTATCTTTCGTGCCCCCACTCTTTAAGACAATGTTGTTGAAATTATTATAGCAGCTGGACCTGGGACTGACAAAAGGAAGGGCTGATTTCTGTAGAAATTACCTCCTGACATACCAATTGAGACCTTCCTTTCTGATATCCAGTGGTATGTGGGGCAGCTTCCTTCCTCCCCTTTCCTTGACACAACTTGTTGAAGAGGAATGCGAAGGCTGGGTGTGATCTTCCCAACATCAGAGTGAAAGGAAGTAACATACCAAACAGATGATGGCATGCGTGCTGCTGATCTAATTCCACCTCCACCCCTCTGGGTCACCACTCAGCAATATTTCAAAAGGCTAAAGTCGATAGTAATAACAAAAAGCCCATTCAAGATCTGTCAGTACTAGAAGTGGAGATAGAAAGAGAGCTAATAAAATCTGAATTTATTGATAGGCTGCATGTTTTATTTTACTGGGTAAGCTGTGCTCAGGCACTTTGCAAGTTCAAAAGGTAAGGAAACTTCTGCGCCAAGAGTGCACTGGGAAGTGCTGACTGCAAACCAACTTTATAGAGCTGAGTAAACCTGTTTTGTGTGAATAACAGTGTTTATTCTCCAGAGAGGCTTTCTTCTGAATTCAATAGTGTGAGCATCCCCATTCCTGATGGTACCTTCTTTGTGTGAGATTATGGTAGTTGCGAGGTTAAACATCTTTTATTAACCCCCCTTGCAACTCTCTTTCACTTCTCAGATCTGATGCTGCAATTATTTACGTGTGAAATACAACCATACAGCAGATCCTACTTTTTGAAATCACTTTCCTGGAAAGGAGTGAACAGTCAAACAACACTCCTGATGGAGGTAGGAGTGTGGAGGAAGAGATATCACAGACAACCTTCCTGGGCATAGTCTTGTTGCTCTTTTGGCTTCACTTCATTGTAAGTATTTCATCCTGACTTCAAGTTCAGGAGTGGCAAAGGGATTAAATTGAGTTTTACATGCATTGCATAGGTCACCAAAATGATCATCTATGTACCTGTGAATGAAGGTGTGTAGGGCTGTCCACCTGGTGGACCCAATCTGAGTAGTGGTGGTAACCACTAAGCCAAGGATCCTGTTTAAATAATTGTTCATGTGGAATAGCCTGTCTTTAATGGAATTATTATTGCCATCACAAACAGACACTCAAGCATTGCCTGGAAGTGTAAATGCACAGTCCAGAAAAATCTTGAGCATCTCACAGGTCTTGAAGTTTACCCATGCATGGCAGGGAAGATGTAAGCTGTGGTGAAAATGAAGACACCAAAAAGTTAAGTCTTTGTCCACTACCTCCAGAGGGTAGAAGATCTGACTATATTAACACCAATTTCTCCAAAGGTGAGCCAGCCATTCTGTGCAAAGTACGTATACTTCACCACCCCATGGCTGCACACACTTGTTAGCACTGAGTAGCCTTTCACATCTGCTACCTTTTCTGTAAGCTTTAACAAAATCTTTAATTTCCTCATAATTTGTTTTTCTGTTTGTTTCCAAAGATGTATTTTAGGATCCTATATACCAAATCTCAGGAAAAATTGTTTTCATAGTTTTGCCCATTAAAATCACAACAGTAGCCAAGCATATCATGAATGCATAATATTTTTTTAAAGAAGAAAATTAGCCCTTCAATCTTGCACAACTTGACTATAATGATGATGCACTGTGCATAAATGATGAAAGAAAATGATTTGGCAAGGAATTAAAAAAATGTTAAGATGAAAAGTACATTAAAAGTTTCCTTTCTAATCTTGAGTAGATATATAAACCTAGCAATATTAAGATGATCGCTTTGGGTTACTATAATTTGAATATCATTTAATCTCGATTAAAGATATCTGTATATTTTTGTGTGACAAGCTTTGATAGCAAAGTCAGTGATAATGAGAGTTTGATGCTTTGCTTATGGACACTTTTGCTCTTAGCTCAGTGATGCTGCCATGAGATATCTTGTGATAATTTGTCTGAGAAGGAATTACTCTATAACATTTAATCATTACTTCTTTGATATGTGGTGTGGTTAACATGCTTAACATACCTGATTCAAATAACTTAATGTTGATACGGAACTATCTCATCCTTTAAGTCATATTGATTTTTGCAATATATATTACATGCAGATGTACACCTATGCTGAAGTTCTCTAGAGGTTCGGGACAAATACTGATATCTAAACTCCAGAAATATGAACTAGAATAAACATATCACAATGTTGCTGGAGGAATATAAAGGATAAGGCAGCATAACATGAAGATACAATACACTATACACGATCAACAAAAAAGCGCACTGTTTTAATTCATATGGACTGAAATTCCATACCTAAATAACTCAATTTTAGAATGTGTTTTATGGCACCATTTAACAACTAAGACAGTAACAGCAATCACAAACTAGAAAGGAGGCAGATGAGGTCACAGGAGCACAGAAAACACAATGAAACTGGAAAAAATCGTTATTGCTACAGAAGAGATTAGTGAGTACACACAACCCATTTCAAGTAGGAAGTAAGGAGACATTAAGAGTAGGCTTCAGGGAGACCTACTTACTGCCTACCAATACTTAAAAAGTATTCCTTTAAGAATTATTCTTTTTTATATATATATATACTTTTTAAGTATTTCCTACAGGGAAGTAGGTGAGGGACTGTTCACCAAGGAGTGTAGTGTTAGGACAAGGAGCAATGGCTTCAAGCTGACAGAAGGTAGGTTTACATTAGACGTTAGGGGGAAATTCTACCCTGTGAGGGAGGTGAGTCCCTGGCACAGGCTGCCCAGAGAAGCTGTGGCTGCCCCCTCCCTGGCAGTGTTCAAAGCCTGGTGTGGTGGAGGGTGTCCAGCTGGTGTGCTGACCAGCTTGCTCCTAAAGATCTGGTATAGGGATAAGCTGTGAGTTGGCAAAGTTTGCTCATTACACACAGTTGTTGGGGCAGTTCAATCCCAAGCTGACCACCCAGGGTTGTAGAAAGTTTTTACAACATTGAACATAATGATAAAAGGACTGATAAAATTCAATGCTGATAAGTGTGAAATGAGGCACATGAGGAAAAACCCCAGCAATTATGTGAGTAGACAACAATCTCCATATTAATACTCAAGAAAGAGTTTGAAAATGTTGTTTCATTAGGGTTAAACTCCAAGTAATACTGCTAGAAATTATTACTGTCTTACAGTTTTATGGTGTAAGAGTATAAGCAAAGGATAATTTCCAGGCAGAGGTATTAGAGGTATTATCTTTGTCAGTAATTTAACTGTGAGAATTCTCCAGTGTTAACAAAAAAATAGAGAAGAAAAAAAAAAAAAAGCTGCACTGTATTACTGAAAAGCCAAGGCTTAACTGTGCCTTACATATTCGATGTAAGCCTTGATACCTGATTTCAGAAAAGTTTCAATAAAACTAGTAAGTTGAGAAAGTTGTCAAAGCTGAACAAAAGTATGGAATTATTTTGCCTCGGGAGAAATAAAGTGGGTCTGTTCTTCTCATATGAAAACAGGTAACACACAATGTGGGGGATCTGATAAAAATGTTGAAATAATAAATGTCTGAGAAAGGTGAGTAGAGCATAATTTCTGACAATGCAAGAGATTGGTGAAGTCCAGTAAAAAGTGTACAGCAAAATGAAAAGGAAACTACCTCCCCCAGGTCTGTAATCAAATTAAGTGGCAATGGATTATTAAAAAGTATTTTTAAAAGGCCCTGTACAGCTTCACATATTGTAGTCCATATTGGCCCAACTTCCAGCTTGAAAAGTTCCTAAAATACTAACTGAGAGAAGCTGAGAAGTTACATCACCAGAAGGTCACACTGTCTGTGTCAATTTTGTCATGTTCCCAAGCACCTACTGCTGTCTTCTGTCACAGTCACTGTAGTGGGGTAGACAAACTGATGTCTTAAATCCAAGAAAGTGAGTAATTTTAAAATCCAGTCCTGGTGGGGAAAAAAACCCAAACACTGCACTAAAGAAGCCTTATTCTGGCAGTATTCCAGTACTATGACTCATTTTTTATCTACTGCAAGCTTCATGCCAATTAATCATAAGTGTTTCTGAACAAATATTTGCATTTTAATAAGAATGATAGAAATTTTTATGTTGAATATGTTCTCAGTTCTTCCTGTGCTCAGAGAAGCTGACTCACCAGCTGATGCTGATAACCAGTTTGTATTTAATATGTTCAAAATATAAGGGTGTAAAATTGCTCACATTGCCACTTCATTAATTTATATATTAAATATTCCTCATCCTACTGCTGTCATTCAACAAATACAGAAAATGACAAATAGCAGAGAGAGAACAGTGAAACTTTTCTCCTCTCCTACTCTATAACCATGCAGACACAGGGACAAGAATGTACCATTTTCACAACAGATGTTTTAGCAAAAAATATAGGTGGTAAGCCAGTTTAAAAAAAATTTCTTGTAAATTCTAAGCATCTGCATTTGGAATCACTGAAAAAGTAATTTTGAAGTTGAGAAAGAAGTGCAGCTTTTCTAATAGCAGTATCTGTTTACATCTGCCCAGTAGGCCTTCTAGACCTTGATGTCATGAAATCAAAAGTTCTGGTAATGCCATGTCACAATGCCATTGTAGAAAAATCACTGTCTTAGTCAATGTCCTCTGGAGAGGAGCTATCTCCTGGGAAAGTCACAAACCTAGAAAAGCCATTTTTTTCATAGCCTATCTCTGAATATAAGGATCCTCCCTTGTATTTTCTCACATAACCACTCATAACCACTCAGTAGAGTCTAGCATGGCATCTTTAGATCAAAGCATCTTATGATTGAACTCTATAGCATAAGGGACCAAGAAAAGAACCAGACATGTCCAAAATTAGCAATGCTTTGCAGTGAACAAAAAAGTCTCTCAGTAAAAGGGAAAATTCATTGGATAAGTCATTGCTATATAGTCTGCACCTCTGTTTACAGTGGGATAGAGTGAGTTGCAGAGACTTTCTGTTGTGGGACCTTCATACTTTTCGAGGTTCAGAGGCTGTGCAGAATTATGCACAAAGAAAATGAAGGAGGAATGATGTATATGTATGTATATCCTTACAAGGTAGGGGCAGATGTTTGACTTTTGTCTACCTGCTTGAGGAGAAGTGAGTTAAGTCCTTTCAGATTCACTTGCTTTCCATGATCACAGTTTTCTGCATGTGCTGAGTCACTGAGTACTGGGTGGCAGCTAAGGACAGTTGTGCATGACAGAGTCATATGAGTATATCATCTAACCTCCAGGTGCCTGACATGACTGTGCCCTTGTGTTAGGATTGCACCACCTACCAGCACCACTAGAGTAGTGAGAGGGCTAGAAGTCAAGCATATGTCACCTCAGACCATTCTGAATTCTGCAGGTGAAAGCTGTAATTTTTTTTTTTAAATATATATATATATATGGGGTTTTATGATTGTGTATTTTTAGAACCCAGGTTGGGTTCAGTAAAGACTGTGATTTCAGTACTGTTTTTAATTCTAGCATGTACAATGTATGTATAATATAGAGCAGGTAAAACTGTCTCTGATTGCTATGAGAAACCTAGGCAGAAGCCTTCAGTACCAACAAATGCTCAAGTTTTCAGTGTGATCTGAAGAAAGAGACTTCTGTCTTGATCTCCAAACAACAGCTCCTAGCTCTCATGAGATGGCTTTCATGTTAAATGTCTCCTCAAGGTTATTTCTCAGGCTCTTGGTGCTTCTGTTGTCTTCCTTGTCTTGTTACTCAAGTCTGGCATTGTCTTTTGGTTATTCTTGCTATTCATCTTTCTACTGCTTATCTTGGCCTCTCCACTCTGTTTCTCACCCTCCCTCAGCAGAGTTGGCATTACCACCTTCCCAAGCTTTTCTCTTAGAAGCACTGACTGATTTTTTTTCACTTCCCAAGGCACATCTATTAAATTCCCCTAGCTGTTTTCCTTATCTCCTCCAAATTTCTCACCTGCTCATTTCCCCAGAGCACCAATAACAGCACACCACTGTTATTTCAGGACATTTCTTACTTCCCACCATACCAAATTTTTTATTTTGTCAAATGTTCCATCTGCTCATAGCTTTACCCTCTCACAATCAATTTCTTCCTTCTCTCAGCTGGTATGGGTATAGTGGAGATGCTATAAGAAACCTTGCTTTGCCAATTCTGCCCAATCAGAGCAACTAGTGTTGTGACTGACAATGGATTCCACAGGTACTTATAAGGTCTGACATGTCTGCCCACCTTTGGGGGTGAGAGATGGGGAAGCAAAATGACCCATACATTGGCCTGTGAACATCAGTAAGACAGGAAACAAGACAAGATAGAGTATCTGGCTATAGTTGTGCACAGAGACTTTTTAAAAAAGAAAAAAAAAGTATGAAGGTAGATCAAATAATATTTGCAACAAACAAAGGAATGTCTATCATTTTTCACCATCATTGCTTTGTTTACTGTATTGACTCTCGCAGGCATTCTGTCCCAAAACACACAAAGAAAGACACATCTGACTGTGTCCAGGAATGCAATTTCATTTGTGATTTTACTGGTGTCCTTTGACATCTTCAGAGAATGAGGTGGCTCTGCTGAGCCCAGTTCCTTGATGAGCTGCAGATGAATGTGCCTTCTGTTCCCTTTCCAGACCTGCTGGTGGTGTTGCCTCTTTCGTCTCCTGAGCTCTCCTTTTCACCAGCCATGATGGCATCATTAGCACCAGCTTGAGCTACTCAACAGAAGTCCAGCTTGTGGGCTGTAAGCTTGCACAGCTCAAGGATCTTCCTAGGCTAGTAAGTATCACCACAAGTCACTAAGACATGAACGCAGAGCCCAACCTCAGTCTTTGCCTAGAGCCTGTGAACATTGTACTTCTGCTCATTGTCTCACTGCACGCTCTTGCTCAGAAGAGGGCATGTACTGATCTCCTTGTTGCACTGTGAGAACAAAGGTCTCCTTGTTTGCATCCTTTTCCACTATGCATTTCTACTCTGTGCTCACTAGTTGTTTCTTACTGCCTCACATAGTCCGTTTCAAAGGATAAAAGGTATATGCCAGGAACATAGGATGTTAACTAGCTTCTTTTCAGACAAGTAAAAGTATTTTCTGCACCACGGATTTTCACTGTAACACAGACTGAGTCCTGCTCATTGGAGTTTATGGAGTTTTCCATGTTCAGGTAACTTGATTTTGGAATTTGCGTGGGTTGCGATCTTAATATGCTTATTAATGAAAAAGCAGCAGCATATCAATGACATTTGTGTAGATGAGTCCTCTGCTACGATGAAAGAATTTGTCTTCATATCCAAAGAATGCAATTGTACTGAGTCAAGTTCTGCTAATCAGAAACTATAAACAACCCAGCTCTGATAAGCAATACTAAGTGAGGGGAATGCAGGTAATCAAAAGAATGCAGCTTTGCAAGTGAAGCGCCTGAATGTATGTAAGTGCTTCTGTGCAGCATACTCCTGGTCTGCATAAAATAAATAAATAAAAATGAATATTTTATTTTTATCATGTAGGAGTTGCAGAGTACAGTGACTCAGTGGCATGATTAACAACTTTTATGCTTGGAGACAAATATAACATGCAATCATCCAGCAATAAGAAAAACATTTGAAATCAACCTTTCCTTAGTGATCTCCTACACATTGTCGTTTTTTGCTATGGGCCATATCAGAAACCTCTTACTAAATGAACCTTTTCTGGAAGAGCAAGCTTTCTATCTCAACAGACAATCTCAACCTCCTAAATTAGAGGTAGAGCAATAAACTTCCACTTGGAGGCTTTGCTCCACCTTCTCTCTGATAGTAAGAGACTAAATGAACCCGTGTCTGAGAAAGAAGAAGAAATGAAACCAGATGGCAGGAGATGTCTCCCATAAATTGCAGTAGAGTTAGCACTACTTTTACTGAGTAGTGTTAGCTGCAACTTGATGCTGTGATTTGTAATTTGCTTTCTTAGCAATGCTAATTCCTCCAGCAAAGAAAACACAAGATCAGAGCAAAGCCTCGCAGTATCTGATTCTAGAAGGTTTTGCAGGATTTTTCAGGAGTCCTTCAAAACATTTTAAAAGATTGCTCTTTCAGTGAATAGCCAGATTACAGAGTTGTGCAGGCATAATAAAAAACTGACTTGTTTATATATAGTGTAGGGTTTGGTTTTGTCTTTTTATACAATTTCCAGTAGATAGGATGATGAGATTAGTTTAAAAAAAAAAGAAAAAAAAGCCACCAGAAATCTGCCTATACATTATTCTGAGATTATAATGGTTTCAAAATTATGAGTCAACCTACAAAACTGAATGATCTACATTTGGATGTAAAGTGCTTCTATTTGTGATACATATACATCTTAAATAGTAATAAGGGATGGATTAAAGTTTTAAGCAATCAATAATAAATTGTTTTCCTGAACCATTGTTCAGCAATTTGGAAAAAATTTACCTTTTTGTTCTTTGGGGGCTAATTTTCCTCACTCAGAAACACGAATCAGTTGTCTTAACTGATAATATTAAGTAGGCAAAAGGGGCAACATGTTTAATTCAGGGTGATATGCAAATCAAATCCCTCAAATCTATCAATTTCACAGACCTTGACTTGCAGAAGCCAAGATGACACCGAACCACCCCTTGCCCCAGGGTCCCTAGACAGGGAGGTCCTCCTGCCCCTGTCCTCCCAGCAGCTCCCTGGACCTGGTTGGCTTCTGTTTCTGGGAGGTGTGGAATTTTAGGCATCAGTGCCTAGATTGTATGCAGGAAAGTATTTTAAATGCCTAATAATACTGCCAAAGTGTCACAAGGCAGAGGTTTTGTAAACAGTCTTCCTAAAGGCCCCACCTCAATAGCAAATTGAGGTCTCTTGCAGCAGCCTCCTGGGAGTGCCTGATCTCCAGACAAAGGAGCAGCCAGCTGAAGCATCATGCCATCTGAGCTCTGTCTCTCAAGCACACACTCCCAAAACGTGCTTTAGCTCCCAGAAACAAACTCTCGTGTCATGCTTCAGGTTTCATGGAGGAGTGATTTTTAAGGACTTCCAAAGCAACAGGGTTAGTTGTTTGATTGGTTGGGTGGCTTTTTTGAACTCTTGACTGGAATGTCTAGACCAGGTTTCTACACTTCCTGATGATCCTAAAATTATCTTGACAAAATGCTGTACAAACACAGATTCCCTTTCATCTGGGAAAAGGAGTCTGGCCTGCTGAACTTTTGGCTGGCACTTCTGAATCTTCACTTGTAGTGAACTCCATGGCTTTTTTGGTGAACATCACACTTGGCAGAAGTACATAAAAGAAAGTTGAATCATTGTATTTGATTCAAGCCTTTTCCATTGGTTTACAGTGGAGTTCCCAGTTCCCAGAGTCCTGCCTAAGTTCTAGCAGTGCTTTGTGAAATGATATTGAGCTCAGTGTAGGGTAGACTCAGGGAACATCCAGTGCTCCATCTAAATGCTGATGGGGAGAACAGTAAGAGATACAGAAGGCTCATTTGACTGTACCTGTCAAAGCTACTTGTTAGAGATGTGATGGGGTAACACCAACATGGTCAGACAGTTTAGGCAGCAGGAAGTATCATTTTGCAAGAGAGCTGCTTTTGCCTTCTTGTGCTCCTTGGCCTTGTTTTGGTGTTAATAATATTACTACAACTTTTTATTAATGAGTAGGTCAACATCTCCTGCAGTCTTAGGAAAAGCCCACTGAGCACATGAAATATTCCTTGCACTGGTTCCCATGAAAAGTATAATTTTGCTTTTCTGATGTGCTGAAGGGTTTTGAGATAAAGCTGGTACATTCTGCAATTCTCTGTCTAGAGAAAGTGTTTGGAAAATTAATAATTCAACAAACCAAAAAGCAGGGCTGACACTGCTACTTGGCTGTTGGTGTTGTGTTGTGCAAGCAGACACTGACAGGAGCTGCAATTTAGCTTCCTTGAGCATGGTTTGCTGATTAGCTGCAGCAATGCGGGACTCATTTCAGACTGAAGGACCTCCCTGGGAGCCCAGGGGAAGAGGTAGCTGTTCCCAATATTAAAACTAGCCCTAATGTGGATTTGCTATATAGAGACATCAGTGCTGACACATAACCTGAGGCGAGAAGGATGGGCTGGTAAATGCAGTTTGACAATGTAATGTGCTTCTGTGTAGGTGGTAAGGAATATGTTCAGCCCACAAAAATAGCCATGCAGCCTGCTAAAGGACAATGGGAATTTATACATATAAATGAGAGTGGTTGAGCTGAGGCACTGGAGTTGTGACATCCACTTTGAGTTTTTCCTTTGCTTGTTTACTTATGATCTACATTAACATTTTTCAGGAGTGTGCACAGCAGGTCTGTGAAAGGGGAGATGAGCAAATCATGATGGTGGTGCCAGCTCATGTTGGGCTGTGTGATGGATGGGTCCTCAGCTTAGAACTTCCCCACTTATTGCCCAGCTCCAGTCCTTTTCCATATGTTTTCTACACCTGCTTTAACTACCTAAGCAACTGTTAGGTCCCAGCATGGGTCAACAGGAATCTGGGCAGGAGTAAAGCATACTGTTCTCTCTAAACCAGTGCTGGAGAATTGGAAAAGGATTGCCCATCCTCAGAAAAATCCCAAGTACCCCAAGAAAACTTGTCCAGTACTCCACAAGGACTTGGATTCTAATATTTTGGTTCCTATTTGTGTACAACAGCAGGAACCTCTTGGCCATTATTTATTTTCATTGCATATGTGTGAGGAAGAACTCGATACCTTTTGGATATTGTGGTTTACACCAGCATTATTCATCTCTTTTCCCAGGCCTTTACTAGCTGGGAAAGTCACCTTGTGTTCAACCAATACTGGGTGTATCCCGCTTCAGCTATTGTCAGGGAGCCAGCATTTCATCACTTGGCAGGCACATTGCAGTCACATAATGGAGGCAGGAACTCAGCTGAAATAAAGCAATGGTGAGAGCTTGTCAGAAATGTAAATGATATTGCGCCTATTGTCAGCGACGTATCCTCCATTGTTCTCACAGTTGTTTCCCAGCCGAAAAAATGCTGGGGAGCCTGCATGATGAAACCAACACCGGCTTATTGTAACATGCTCCGTCAGGAACAACTAACTGATCTCATGCTGCAAGCAGCATACTTCTGTGGCAAGGAAAACTGAGCACTGAAACCCACTGCTCATCGTGCTGAAAAATTGCAGCTGCATAGTTTCCACTGGCTGTGTCAGCATCA
This sequence comes from Heliornis fulica, assembly GCA_013399135.1. NCBI lineage: Eukaryota > Metazoa > Chordata > Aves > Gruiformes > Heliornithidae > Heliornis > Heliornis fulica. The sequence goes on along the minus strand of VXBZ01005222.1, from coordinate 304,836 downwards.
TGGGAAGGCTGAAAATGCACAAAGTATTGCAGTCTGGGATGAAAGGTGGTTCCTCTTGACCTGTCCTGGACTTAAAGCTAGATGGCTCTCACCAGCTTTGGTCCACAAAAGGAACGATCGTTCTTTGCGGGAAAGTGAAAGAACAGAAATGTATATGAGAACCAAGCAAAGAAAATCTGTAGCCCCAGTAAATTCACAAGGGATACTGAGAATAAATGTGCAGGCACATTGACAGATGTGTTATTGTGCATTTCTGCAAGTGTGCTAATTTCAGGCACTTTGCTGTGAGTATTTTGCACCATCTCAATAGTTTAACGCAAGTGTTTCCCACGATGTTTGTAACCCAGACCTTCAGGGCTTGCTCATGAAGACAGGGCTTGCTTGTATGTATGAATTTGGCTGAGACTGACCACAGAATAGAACTTAAGTCAGAATTTTCCTTATGTGAACTTTGAGACGTTAAAAATGTTTCTCATGCTGAATGAAAAGTACCCCAATAACCTACTGAATATGTTTTTACAATAATTCTTGTTGAAGTGATAGATGTTCTGACCCTCCATGTTTTCAAACCATTTAAACCAATTCAAATTTCAAATGGAGAATTTCTTCAGATAGAAAGGTGAAGGGTTCATCTTGGAAATGTCTAATCATCTGGTTTAATAAATGTAAATCTCTTAATGAAGGTTTTGGCTTAAAAATTGAATGAGCCTTAAGTGACAGTCTGTTCCCACAAGCAGTTTCTCCTTTGATGAATCTTTGATTTCTGGCAACCAAATCTTCTGTCAGAAGACATCTAATCTGTTGTACCTTCAAGCAATTCTGCTGTTCACAAGTACCTCAGGTGCTCAGTCAGTAGGTCACAGAGAGGATGAGTTAGTGGGTCGTTGCCCTTTGGACATCTTTCTTTTTTTGGCTGGTGGATCCTAATGCAAAAGAATTCAGAAAAGTTAGCAAAGAGAGGCAAGGGAGAATAATTTCCCAATTCCTCTTCTTCATTCTGTGCTCACACAAAATGAAAGAGAGTGGTACTTTTTCTGATTTCTTTCCCTACCACTTTTTAATTTTATTTTTTTTCAAAAATTTCCCTGCTTTACTCCTCCACAAATTTCTTTCTTTATGCATTTTCTTTACCAGTCAGTATTTCTGTACATTTCAGAAAATTAAGTTCTAGCTGTTTCATTAGGATAACTGCAGTGCTAATGTAAGATGCAGGTAATGACATTGTGTATACATGCACATTGCAGAAGTACCGCTCATCACTTTCGAGAGGAGTTTCCCATGAGGTAATGCCATGAGTCAATGTGGAGCCTGTATACCACAGACACAGTGAAATAGGGTTAATTTGCACAGAAGCAAGTATGATTTGTTTTGTGTCTGTTATATTAGACCAGTACACTGATGATACTGGGAAACCTCTTGTTTTTTCCCCCAGCAGCGACGCTTGCAAGAGGAATAAAAACATAGGATTACAGTTCTGTGGCTGTGCATCTCTGGAAGAAACTGCAAGGATATCCTGGCTTCTGCTAAAAAAATTAGTTATTTGCAGTTACCTGCCAGACCGTGAATGCACAAGGTCAAGCATGGTCTGTGAAAGGTGCAGGCAACTTTTAGTATACTTGGTGGAGGGGACATATTTGCTCCTGTTTTAGTAGAGCTGATATGGATATATAAAAATGTTTTGTTGTAAGAACAATCCTTTTAAAATCAGAATTACAACCTCAAACTAATAACACAACACATGAAAAAATACACCTTGTATCACTAGGGTCTTTTTACTTTCCATGTGACTCCCCTTAGCCTTGCTAGGTGAGAATGGAGCCACTCTCCCCTGAATCCCTCTCCATTTTGTCTCCTTGAAGACAGCAGAACAATGGTATTCACATCAGGTTGGTAGTGATCCTCTTTGCTTCTCCTCTTTCTGTAGTGCCTCAATAAAATGTAACTATTTATTTCATACCATTCATCTTAAATCTGAATAGCAGAAACACAATACAGACATACTTTCTCTATTCCCGAAACTTCAATGCAGGTTACTTTGTGATATCACAATATTAAATTTAAAACACATTCTTCTACTTATTTCTAGAACCCTGCCCTGTAATCGGTCATTTTTTTATGATTTGCATTTAAAATCTCTTATCGGAGAACTGCTTAGCAATACCTGTTGCAGGTATCTTTCTGCCTCCATCTCAACTGCCATTAATACACCGAGTGGGTGTTTGCCTTTGATTGTAAGAAATTTCCCAGGTGTTTCACCTTTCATTTCCAAATACCTGGAAGGGAATTTTGAGTTGTTTGACCATTTTACCCATCCTGCCCAAACTTAAGGCTAGGTCTATAAAAGGAGATTCTGCAATGTTCCCAATCCTATTATGGATTTTTGAGGCATTTCTTGACCTGCTGAGACAGTGTAACAAATTTTTCATAGACATTTCCTTTTTGTTTGTGTAGATGAAATTACCAGGTCAGGACTCTCTAATCTCAACAAAATAGCAGAGTTTATTTCCCTTAAGGAACTGATCCCTTAAGGATCTGGTAATCAAGTAAAGTTTTTAAGGCTTTGCAAAACACAACCTTTTCCACATGAAAAATAATAAATCACGATTGTGCTGGTTAAGTGTACATTTTTTATGTGATTAGAACTTTTGGTATATGGTGGATGGAAGAAAGTGTAAAATGATCACTGCAAAACCAGAACCAAGTAGTACTAAACACTTCTGGTTACACGTGTCTGGGTTTAGAGTCATGTCCTTGCACAACCCCAACAAATAATCGTCTTAGTTCTGGTCAAAAAGATCCTATTTATCTCAACTGAATGAAAATGAATGCTATCAATCGAACACAGATGGAGTTTTGTTATATGATATAAAGTAGAAAGGAAAAGACAAAAAGGGTGTTTGAATTGCTTTGAAAATGATTTAAAATATTTTTCTCATTCTTGACACAAACAGTGAACATTACTACTGTGTGTTTCCATGAAATTTAAAAAAGGCCCATGACTGTGGGTGCTGAGGAGCTATAGTTTTGGTGGTGCTGACTACTCCTATCCAGCTCTCAGTTAACTTTTTGAAGCGTTGAAGAGCTTGCTCTGTGCCACAACAGTCTGACCTAATGTGAGAGAAAAACTGGGTTGTACCAACTGAATCTGCCAATGCGTAGCTTCATGCTTCATGAACATGCTTGCATTTAAAAACAAACAGCTTTGAGAAGCAGGGAAGAGCACATTAAAAATGTATTTAGTGTGAACGTGCCCTTCAACCTCTCGCTAAAGTGTGCGTGTTGGGATTTGTCCTCTAGTTGCTGTGCAATGATTTCTTCAGATTGGCAGATGAAGGTTTTCCTTTTGTGCCATTGAGTCCCATGCAGGAATGTGATTATGTTAAAAATCTAGTTGGTAAAGAGAAACTGCACTTGAATCTGAAAGAACAAAACCACTGGTGTCTGACCACAGTTTGAAGCACAAGACAAAATGGGTGAGGAGTCACACCTACCCCTGAATTCAGGAGTTTTGTACTTCATCTGTTGACACCAGAATAGTTTACAAGCCAGAATTATGTTTCACCACTCCACTTTGTGGGGAGCATGGCTGTCCCAGCATTGCACCCAGCCAGCGAGGGGAACCTTTCTCCTCCCCTTGCAGCACCTGCATCTCCTCCCTCTTCTCCCAAGGGTCTGCATTGCCTTGTTGCAGTCCTGAGGGAGGATCCCCACTCCTTCTGTGCCCCACAATCAGCCCACCCCTCATCCCCGTGCTGCAGGAGTGGGGCAGATGTGCTGCCATGTGCATTTAACAGGAGAACCTGCTCAAGCCATCTTGTCAGAGGGTTCTGTTAAACCGGGTTGCCCTCACTGTCAGTGTTTCAGAGGAAGGCCTGTGTAAAGGACAGCAGGGAGAGTACCATCCCTTGTGCTTACACCAAGTGAGGAGCAGGACCTGGGTCCTGGAGACAGCTCTGCTGAGCAGATTGCAGTGCTCCTTCTGCAAAGAAGCTCTGGATGGTGAGAATAGCTGAGTGAAAAATTATGCAAAGACTTAAAGCAGAGCTCTTGCAAATAAAATTGCAGGCAAGATGTTGTGATTTGTACTGTAGCTGAACTGCGACGTAGGTCTGTCTCCCATTTTCCCTTGAAAGTAATCAGCCTAATGAATTCTGCAGTGGCACTTGCATTATGAGAATGACAGTGCAAAACCCAAATTAATTCCATCCTCTGTTCCACTGTTTAAATACCTGTGGTGCAGAGAACACCAAAAGGTGGTCCACAGAGTTCTTTCCAAAAGTACTAATAAAACATTACACTGGGGCCTCAAGTTTTACATTATTTCACTTATTTTATTGTTTTCATTTTATGTGTTTGCTTGTATATAAGGGAGATTTAGAGCAAAAACCTGGGAGTGTGATACTAGAATATATCACTACATTTTTCCCTTTCCTTTTTCACATCATGAAATGAATAAAATGATATAAATTACAGTTAATAAATTCAACTTTTACATGAAATTCTACTAACAGCCACACACAGAGCTCACTCTTTATGCTCATATAATTTTTCTTCAGAATAATCAGGTCAACTTAAGAGCTAAGTAAATCTGATAAACATTGTTTAGATCATTGTAAGGGGTGTGTAAAGAGATTTCCTCTAGGATACAGGCAAAAGCTATTTAAAAGTTCAAGGGAAGAACCTTCAACAGCTTTCTGGTGAGACAGTCCTGCAGCTCATTAGTACTCATTGAGTCTTTCCTGCTCTCTAGGCCCACCCTTCCTTTATTTTCTTATAGCAAGATATTAATTTGAGATAGTAAAGTGTATCAGGAACTGGTCGTGTTTGCAGCAAATCAAAACCCTATGTAATTTTGCATGAAGCTACTAATGTTTTCTGCTATAACATCCAATAATTCTTGCTGACTAAATTACATTTTTGTCCTTAAATTACATTTTTGTCCTGCTCCATATGGCAGCGCTTTCTTAGGGAAATTAAGTTGCTTTACTTGGCTTGAAATATGAATAAAACCTAACAGAAACCTTTTGCTGAACCTTTCTTCTCTGGCTAAGCTTACTTGCATGTATAGTAATTCTGTGTAAAGGTCACTTCCAATTTTCTTCACCCTGAAGGCTTCCCTGTAAAACCTCAGAAGATGCCCTGACAAGCTCTGCCTGACATCTCTGCCTCCAGTTTCAAAGCAATGATGACACCACAGTGTTTGCCTCGCTGGGAACTTGGCAGAAGTACAAGTGTGCACAAAGAGTCTTTGCTCATTAAAACATATAGAGACATCATACAAAGGATCCTTTCCCACTTATCTACAGTTAAGATTTTAAAGAGCAGAAGGCGGGGGGGAGAGAGAAGAGAGAAGACCTTTAATGTATTGTCTTTTGTATGAATGATTTCCATGGGACTTTCATCATAGCAGATCTCAGATTTCTTAAGATCTTCTGGATTGTTGTAATCACACACACACATTTACCATCAACTGTTAACTTCATGGAATTGGAGACCAAACTAATGCAGGTATACGAAGCTGCAATGCAGTGGAGTGCAGACCTATGGTAACCTGGAGGACACAGGCCATGAAATGCTGGCACTGTTGTCAGGGAGTGAGTGAGAGTCATCTGACTTCAGTGGAAATGAGTTGACCTGTTTCCCAAGCCAGTTTGGCCTGGAGCTGGGTTTCTCTGAGGAGTGCACAAACCAGTTTACAGTGTGAAAACCCTCTTGTGGGACCAGATGGGTCTTTGCTATGCTTGTGCCCCCACCAGAACCCCTGAGCTTGTTGCCCCACTGTTCTTGCTCCACCATCATCTGGCATCTAGGGAGTGAAATACACATCCTGATATTGGTTTCCATATTCTGTTAAACTTTTTCTTTTTTCTTTTTTTTTCCTTTTTTTTTTTTTTCCTAACAAAGCACCTCATTACATCAGATTAGGAAAAGGAAACAATTTGCCATTTGGCCAGTTTTTAGCATATGCTGAACACAGTCCCAAATAGTTCCCATAATATTAATGTATGGTGTCTTTGTCCTCAGGGCATTTGTTATTGCCAGATGTTTCTCCCTCCTCTTGCTGCGTGAAGCTCAAAATTGCAACATAAGCTGCAAAACACATTCCTTTGTTTCTTCACTCCTGCACCCACATTTTCACCTGATGTTAATCAGCATACCAAAAATCAGTCTAGGGCAGATATTCAACTCTTCCAGAGATACTCTGCCACACACCTGGGTCTGCCTGGTTGGTTGCTCCTAAAGCGCTTGCAACAGGATGGATTTCTGTGCAACCTTTCCTTCTCCTTCTCCACATGTATGCAAAGCAGTGATGGCATCTTCAGAGTCAGGGATTTAGCAGATGGGGGAAAATCTGCTTAAAATAAAGACAAATAGCAGATAATGCAATGCAGGCGAGAGTGGAAATAATACATACATTTTACTGTCATTTTACTGTTTGTAAGGACAAAAGTAAAACTGTGTGTGTCCATATTCAGAGCTATATGTGTCCATAATCAGTTCCTGAGCCTGCCATTGCAAAATTCGAGTGGATTTCATGTGCCAAGGAGCAACAGGCAGTGAACATCTGAGATGGTGAACATACCTGTTCTTTAGAGAACACAGATTGTCCTTGGAGGCCCACAACAACTTGTCACTGCTCTTCTGCCCTGTGTGCCACTCACACAGCACCATGGCACAGATCATGTGCTGTTCCCTTACCTTCCACACTGACTAGGAAAATCAGGTGATTTTCCAGGTCCATTTTCCTTCATATTAAGTCGTCCAACAGCAGAACACTAGAGGCAGCCACCCTGGGATGAGTGCTGGAGCCTCTGGAGGTGATCGTCTCTCCCACTGTTATGTCAGGAGCTATCAGGGTGAGTGATGTCCCTAAAAATCTTTTTAATTGGCTTTTATTCAAGAGCAGTGCTCTGCAAAGATTACAGCACTGAGAAAGGAAAGTCAGGAAGGGTCTGTGCTAGAGTTAGGGTCAACGGGTGGCTTCATGTGTGTCCAGACATGTTTCAGCTTTTTATACATTGGATGAACACTGAATTTTCAGATTTTCTGATGTTTTCATCTTTGAGAAACCAAAGCCTACTATAGGTATGCTTTCTCCCAGTCTACAAGTGGTCACTAGCTATTCCAGTCCAGGAGATTAAATTAATCCTTTTGGGAAAAGTAATGATAACTCCTGCTTGATTTTTGCTTTTTCCAAGGAATGGGGGTCTAAAGGCAAGTCCTAACTGTTGTTCCTTTACCAGCTGAAAAAGTACTTGCTTTCTTAACCCACTTATTTGGTACCAAGAAACAATAGTTTTGCTATTTCTTCTTTCCTGTTTGGAGGCTATTTAGAGCTTTTTAGTATTTTGCTAAATAAAAGGATGGTTTTCAGTTCACCAGACTGACAAATGTGGCATTGTATCAATCTATACTCTTAATCAAAATGAATGGTGCAAAACAGATCTTAGCAGCTCTTGTAATAGCTATAAGTGCTGCATTTTGCAAAGAAGTGATTTTGTTGGTACAATAACACTTCATCATATCTTGAACAAAGCCTCTAGGGTGACATGAGGACAGATAAAATAACACTTTGTCTCTGCAGAGAGGGTATCCAGAGCCCACAGAACATCTATGCAATTGAAGTTCATCAGGACTCAAGGAAATTTTAGCCAAGTCTCTTTCCTGAAGGGAATCTTGGAGTAAAATGTTAATTTGCAATTTGTATTGTAAATACATAGGCTGCTGAAGATTTTGAAATGTTTTATGGAGTATTGATGTTTTTACAATGACCTTTTATTTGAAGTAATGGGAATATTTGAAACACACAGCTACAAAAGCTAGTTAGAATTCTAATAAATTTGTCTGAGCTGTGCTTGCATCTCTTTTACATTAATTTACAAGGAATGTCTGGACCCCTGACCCTGTTGGATAAATCTCCACTGAAACAGTAGGAAGTGACTTCCTTCCATGTCTGGGAGGGCTGAAGTATAACCCATGGCTGGTTGAAAGGAGCTGCTGCTGCCAATGATGGTACTGAGCAGAGCACCTGTGGCACATTTGAGGAGGACACACAGCTGGGGTGGGCTGTGCAACAGGAGAACAGGGCTCTGAAGGGGTGCCTGTGCAGACAGAGAACGGGGACAGCATTGCATTTACTGTACTTGTTAATAAATAAATACAACTCCTCCAATTTGGACTTTTTTCTTACCCCTCTGAGTGAAAAATGAAACCTGAACCCATGATTTAAGAGAGAAGTCACTATGTAGCAACAATATACAAATCTCAAATTCCAGTTACTTATTGAAAGGTGATGTAATATAATTTAAAATAATTTTGTCCTGTGTTTCAATAACAATGAGGAAATTATGTCCTCTTGGAAGAGATTTAGGGAGGGCTGTAAAGTATTGTCTCTATTTCATTTCATTTCAAGCACGGAAACTAATAGTTTTATCCAAGACCAATTTCTGTTACTGGCAAAACCCCTTGTGGCTGAAAGAAACTTGATGTAAGGAAGGCACTTGTAAAAAAATGTTGATAACAGAGTGATGAAGTCTCTCTGGTCCACCCTCATTGCACTATGCAATCCCATTAATTCCAGTGACATAGCACGAGTAAATCACCCAGTACTGGATTACTCTGACTTGCATAAGAACCATACCACACACAGGGGAGTGAAGAGGTCAAGAAAAGGAATATTCCACTCCCCAAACTTCATTCTTAAATGTATAATTTTCTATAGGTGCAATAGGGAATTATTTTTTACCTTCCTCAGGCTATTTTAAGAAAACCTATATATATTAGTATAACTACATGCATGTTTGTTCTTTTTCATTATAAAAGCAGTTTTATGTGAATTTCAGTAATGCTGAGTCCTCTTTTTCATCCATAATTAAATCAGCATTAACCTCTTCAGTTCTAAAATAATGATACTGGCTCTGAGAGGATATGTAGTGAAATAAAAAATGTTTTGATTTTTCAGTTTGGAGATGTGTCAGATCTGGCCCAAGATGAGACAGGGGGTGGAACATGCTGTGGTCCCTGTCATGACACATTCTTCTGCACGTCCTCAGAGGTGGTGGGTTGTGAGGATTCTGGTTGAGAAGTTCTCTAGACCTACCAGATGCTCTGCATCCCACTCTTCTTTGTATAGCTTAAATTTTTGTCCATGTTTAGATGAAGCATGCTATGTGAACTGAATTATTTTTAGCAGCTATCTCACAGATGAACTTGTATGACTGATCATTCTAAATCAGAGTGTAATTTTTTCCCATTTATCAGCAAGTTCTGGTAAATAACCTGACTTGCCAAAAATGAAAATCAAGTTCAGAGCCCTGGTCTGGATTGCTTTGGTTTGCTTCCCTTCCTCCTGATGTGCCCAAATCAGCCTCTTCATCATGCAGTGATGCAGGGCTGACTCTCTTGTGTTGTTGTGATGTCTGGACCTCCAGACCTGGACCTCCAGGTAGTACTTGACCTGTACATGTGAGCTTTTCTACACAAGTTATACCTTTGTTTGTGATTGCTTTTAAGACATTTAAGTGTTAAGAAAACTGCTAGCAAGGTCATGATAATGTATACAGATGTGTAATATTTTTTCATGTGCATAATGTAATTCACTGATATTGAAATAATTTTATCCTTTCCAACTATGGAAATTATTTCGTGTCAGCTGCAGTAAGCAATACAGAGCCACTGATAACAAATTGCTACATTTTTAATAAGCCGAGAAATTCTTCGTTTTGTTTTGAAGAAATATGTCTTTGACTATTTCTTGAAAGGAGAGATATGATAATGACTGTTCCTTCTTCCCGACCACACCTCAGCTCCAGTGTCTCCAACGGCTTTATCCTGCCCAGCAAGGCAGGATGAAGTTCTCCTATGGTTCCTTTTCTTTTGCAGAACAAATCATTTTGCAAAATGCTTCTGCTGTCTGTCCTCACTCACTGTGTGAGGAGGAAGTGCTTTTTTCTTTTTTTTTTTTTTTTTTCCCTGCCAGGCAGATATTATCTTGAAGATCGAGATGAACTTGTGTTTCTGCTGATTTTCCACTAGAGACCTCCATCAGCCCAAATAACCAGTTCTTTGGTAGTTATGATTACTGGGCGTTACTCAAACAGCTGAGGAGGATATGGCCTTGCCAGTTGGCCCCGGGGGAAAAGGCGGAGTCCCAAGTCAAAGGAAAATGTTTCTGTGAACATTTTTTTTTTCTCTCAGAGAAGTTGAGGTTTAGCCAAGCAGGTGTGTTATGAGAACCTGAAGAGGAAGGAATTTTTATGCCTTGAAGCCATAGCACGGAGATGGTGAGGATGATATGATGTAAAAGTATGTCTGCCTTTTTCATAATGCACCCATGCAGAACTTGAAAGGTTTCCTCCTTCTGAAAAGACCAGCCCATGTACATTCAGTTGTCTTGTATTGATGAACATGAGTGCAAACATGTTCAATCCCTGTAAATGTAAGAATCTGGAAGTAAGACGCCCAGTTTACAAGAATCACAGCGGTAACAGGGGAAGGTGGCTTTCAGCAGCCAAGGTCAGAGCAGGAGAAGCCCAGACTTCTCAGATTGTTTCACTGGGCATCTAGTTTAACTTGAGAGCCAAAGCAGTGCTTCCTCTCATGAAACAAAGCAGCTAAACCTGTGAGAGCTGCCAGGATTCAGCAATTATGTTCTTGGTTTTTGTAGGCATTAAGTTCAAACTCCCTTGAGCTCAAATTCTTGGATTCTGGGGTACACGCTCTCAGCAGTTAGAATAGACTTGTGCCTTTGTTTTGGCATGGATCTCATCCGCTGTATTATCAACACCAGTGCTTCCTGTGATTGAAGTTATGTTTGCAACATTCTCAAAAACTCTAGCATTACCTTTAAAACATAATCTGCAGCATGATAATGAAACAAAACAGCTGTTATCTTTTACAGTCCTTAATCTCCTGAGTTAAAGTAGATAGGCAGATGAAACTACCTGAAATACACTAAAAAAAGTCATAAAGTTGGTAATTCATCATTAATGTTACAGTTTGAATCTCATCTCCCGTTCTTGCGATTGCGATTGCTCCTTGCTTGAAACCATTATTTATCTATTCTTCTAGGAGGTTAAAATATAGTTAAATCTGAAACATATAGCTGAACCAACTAATTTTATTCAATATATTTCTGGGAATTATACATTCCATTTGCTGCTGGTGGAACTTATTGCAAAAAGACTATTTGGGGTACGTTACTTGGATTTCAGTTTCATACAGCACTATCGTTGGAAAAAGAAAAAAACCTGTATTTCTTTAAAAATAATAAAAATCAAGAACATGCAAGGTTTATTTGTTTTCTTCAGTAACTCTCACTTGAATTAAAGATGCATTTTTTGGTCCCATATCTCCTGGCACGGCGGTACACTTTCCTGCCCTTGCAACTGTTCTATATTTATTCCACATTTTCCTCACGGTTGGCTTCAGACTTCCAGGACACTCATGCCACTTCACGCTGTTCAGACTAATACTGTATGTGCTTTTCTCTTGCAATTCTCTCTCCAGATATTTAGTCAAAGATTCAGGAGTCCGTTTTCCTCCTTTTGCATTTGCCCCGGGAGTGACTGAGACCTGCAGACACAGCAAGGAGTGGGTATGACAGGAACACCTCCAGAGCTGGAAAGGTCCAGGAAAATTTTCCTCCCACATGCTGCTGCCTGCACAGGCAGAGGAAGGAAAAAGATCAGGAGGGAGAATGCAAGCTGCAAATCTCTGTCACCAGTACTGCCTGACATAATTCAAATAACAAGTAAAAGCCCAAGACCCTTCTAGAAATAAAGCTGGTTTTCACATGGACACTGATATTTGTTCCCACACTGTTCTGAATTTTAAAAAAGGCCAAGACCCCCACATATTGTTAGCACTTGGCAGGTCTGACCATGAGCTTGTTAAGTTTTATACTGTGGAGATTTGTGATGTTATAACAGTCTGTGTTGGATAAAAACTTTATGACTGTCTAGCCAGCTGGAACAAAGTGGAAATAGCACCACCAAGATTTTATTGAAATATTTACAAAAGAAATCAAGACCATCTACAAGCTCAAGCTAGGAAATAGAGAAAGCTACTAAACCAATACTTAATTCAGAAGAAACATTAAAACTTCACCCAGCACAGTCCATAAAACTAATCAAGAGCAAAATACACCAGGTAGCATTAAAACAGACAATTACAAGCCTTGTAACATGTTGAAGAAACACATTGTAAGGTTTCTCCCAATGCACAGCTTGCCATGGGAACCAGCAGGCAAACATCATGGGAATTGACACAGGTAGAATAAACGAGAATACATACAGATCAGTATTTTGAGCATCAGCCAGATTGCTTTGGGTGTGATCTCCCTTCGTGAGAGTCAGATAAGGCTTTCCTTGTCCAGGTCCCGCTGCACAGGACCACAGCTGCATCTCCCAAGACTTCAGTCAGCAGGTTGCACCCTGCCAGCAGCTGTGCTGTAATTGCTCAGAGTGAAGCTGCCTGCCTGGCTTTGGCTTCAAAAGTCGCAAAAAATGAGGACAGAGTACCCAGATGACAAAAGGCATGTGCATCCTCTGGCAACCGAGGTATTTCTGTGAGAATAAAGTTCTGTCTTGTCCAGACAGATCAGTGCCTCATTCCCTCAGGATCCTGTGGGGTGCTGCCCCATGGGAACCAATAGGCCTTTGGGACTGACCACCTCCTCCATGAAAACATTTTGGCAGGTATTTCAAGAATACTGCAAACATATGTGCACCATCACTGTGTTTGGTATCCTTGATGCCCTGAGAACTGCAAAGCCTGGAAGCCAGGTCTTATGTTCAGCACAGCACTCAAGTTGCCAAATATGGCAGTTTTTATTACATGCCTGCTCCATCATTACTACACTGACAGCTGATCTTCTAGTGTCAAAACACATTTTAGACCTATGTTGAACAATTTCTGTGAGTTCTGTAGGATCCTTTAATTATATCCTGGGGCCCTCAGACATGAGTCAGACATCCCACCTGGTCGAAGATAGGCTTGTGTGGTTGCTATAGGTAGGTTGCTTGTTTGAATGATAGAGAACAATTCTTGGTTACCCCCCACCTACAGGAAAATGCAAGCTGCAGACTGCGCTGTTTCTCCTCACTACATGCTGTGTGCATGCCTGTAGGCTCATACTTCACACCATACCAGAACCCCTCCCTTTTCATCTTTTACACAGATTCCAAAAGAAAGAAGATATTCCACAGACTCTGTGGATACCCTCACTTGCATCATGCAGTCATGAGCAATGATTATTTTTGTGCCGCAACAAATGTGCAGAGGTGACTGGTGTGCTGCTGCAGACCAGCAGCCTGAGACAGGCCACTGTGGTTAGGTCTGATTTTGGGCAAGAAAATTCCCCTTTGCATAGTGATATGAAAGCAGGAGGAGTCACCAGACCCAAAGCTAGCACCATGGCAAACTGCAAGGCACTGACAGTTCCTGAAGGCACAGGGGTTGTAGAAGAGATGGTTTAACTCACGTGGTACTCTGGAACTGACAGGTGCTTTCTATGTGAACTCCCTGGAGACATGTAAATCACTGGAAATAGATAAGTAGAGCAAATGAGTAACCTTCCATACAATTCAGTGAGTCTTGGATTTTTTATTCTTTAATATTTAATCAGAAACTGTACTAAGAGAGCTCTTGAGCCAGAGATAGATCCAGTGTTAGCTGTCATGACAAAGAGAAATAGTGAGACTGATCAATAGATCTTATGGTTACTTCACAGTTTCTAAAAATAATAATTTTTCTGAGCTCCATTTTTATGAAAGAAAGAGTGAAAACCAAAAGGCATTGATTTTGTGATGTACTTGGCTTTCCCAAATAAACCTCTCACTAAGCCCCTGTGGGAATTTATCCATGAAACAACATACGATGCTCTTCAATTTAGATATGGGTGAAGAGGTTCTCCTGTGGAAGCAGTCATGTGTATTGCTCTGAAAGACTGCAGGCACATGAAGGCAGTGCTGTGGCAAGAGAAACGCACAAAAATACATCCCTGGTTACCATTAAATAGGTTGGCGGTAGTTTCGGCTCAGATACAAGCCTCAATGAACAGACAAACTGATTGAAGCTGTTACTCCTGTATCGATCTACTTACTCAGATAATGACATCACTGAATCTGAAAGTGCCATTAAACCCAAAATCTATACTTTTTTCAAGAGTCTTTGTACAAATTCAAAAATTTCCTCATGAGAATGGATAGTGTTGTGGGTTTTTGGGGGGAATACAGGGGGTATTTTATTACTTTTTAAATAAATCAAAGTGACATATTTGGGTTGATAGAAACTTTTTGATTGTTAATATGGGTGGGGGGATAAATGGAGAAAAACCTTCAAAATACAGAATTCAAACTTGGTGGAAACAAAAGCTGAATTAAATAATTCATTCACAATGCCTTGGGGTTTTTTCAGCATTTGTTTCTTTAAGAGAACTGGAAATAACGAAATATTTCTGGGTAAGTTGAAACTGATTCTTTTACTCTCTACATTTTAAAATACTAAATAAATTAGTCATACGGTAACATTCCTCATTTCATTCTACCTATTAACTTATTCTGTTGAAAATCAGCATTCAAACAGATGACATTTAAGCAAAAGTGTTTTGTAGACCTTTCTGACTTCCCACATCTCCAAAGGAGGGTGCCAATTATGGAATACTTCTGAGCAGCCAGTGAAGACCTGCTTTACACTGAATAAACAGGCAGCGTTTTTTTCAGAATTTCCTTCTTCCAGAAAGTCCTGAATATAAAGGTGTTTTTTGTTTGTTTGTTTGTTTTTGTTTGTTGGTTTGTTTTTTGTTTGTTTGTTTTGTGTTTGTTTGTGGGTTTTTTGTAATAAGATTTCAAAAAAATATTTCTCTGAGTTTTATCATGGGAGGAAAACAGTACAATACAGTAAAAAAGTAGTACCAGAAACAAAATTTCGTCATAATGATATGTTTTCAAAAAGTGCTTGAAGCCTTTCATCTCACAGTACTTCAATGATTTGAAAATGGAGGTGGACTCTATTTCTGGAAGAAAAAAATATGTAGACATGACAGCTCCATCATTTAAAGTTTTTCTTCCCTGTGATGTTGAAACACTTGATGGACTCAAGTAAGAGAGAAGGGCTATGCAATTTCTATTGTAAATGGCACATTTTACTTCTGGTTAGAAACAGACCTGTTTGGATTCACATCTTTAAAAAATAGTTCAAAATCTAAGTTTAACGAGCAAGAATATATTTGATGGGTTCAATCAGCAGTCACTTCACTTTTACCAAGTAATGTATGCCCTTTCTTCAAGGCTGAATAAAAAGTCTATCACTAAAACTTATCCTTTAATAGCATATTGAAAAACAGAAAGATTTATGTCATTTAGTCACTTTTTATAACATACCTTTAAGCAATGAAAAAAAGTCTATATTTCTATTCCTGATCATTTACATTTTCATTTAAAATGTTTATTGCCTTCTGTTAAGACTTGTGCAAAGA
>VXBZ01005222.1:264627-289314 GCA_013399135.1 Heliornis fulica | reverse complement strand
TTTAAAGTTAGAAAACATTTGTTATGCAATAGGATTCATGGCTCATAGAAACAGTGGTATTGCAGTAAAATTTACACCCCACATTTGGATTAAATGGAAGATTTATTAGAAGGAATAGAATATTTTCATAGTGTGAAGTGATGTAGGAATGTGATTTTCAGATAATGTTTCATTAGTTACAGGGAATGCTATGCTACACGTCTTTTATATGCCTTCAAGTTATAACACTATATAGATACATAGAACACTATATACTATATAACACTATACACATGCAAAGACTGTACTGCAAAACTTTTGTTCAAGGGAACAAAAAAATCTATATAGATAAAGAAAAACCTGCAAAATTTCCAGAGGGAGAGTTGCAAAGACCTTAATTTAAAAATTCAGGGTCTTTAAAATTTGTTTTCCCAGAGCAGAATACCAGAAGGAAGGTAGAAAGGAAACCAAAGAAAATGGGTTGTTTGTTGAGTCACTGAGTAGGAGAAAGGCAGCTAATGTAACTGCAGGACCTGCTTTGGCAGGCAGGTTGGACTAGCTGATCTTTCAAGGTCCCTTCCAAGTCCTAACATCCTGTGATTCTGTGACTATGAACAGAACCCATCCCACATTCTCCATGAGATATTTGGACTAGTCAAATCAATATTTTTTTTGTTTCCTTGATATCCTCAGAAAAAAATGTGAAACAAGAGGTAGTCATGCCTTTGGGTAATAGCATAGGTTAGAAGAGTAATTTCCTGAGAAGTACAACTAATCAGCCCCAAAATCATCTCCTACAAACAAGGTGTTTAATTAATTTTCCCCAAACTACCCCTCTGGCAGAGGCTTGCTCTCACTGCTCATCACCTGCAACCCTTAGGCACCAACCCCCAAATGAACATCCAAGGTCAGGTGGTGGAAATGCCCTCCTCAACCCACTTAATCATGCTTTACTGGTGGCTTCAAAAACACAGACAAGAAATGCTGTGTAATCACTAATTGGAGGATTTTACTGTTTGAATTCCAAGTATTTCAGCATCTTTCAAATTCCAGAAGCTGAAAACTAAATTAAATGAAGATGTAGTCGGTCACTGAGTGGCCAGCACAGACACATTTCCAGGGTGCTAGCACCCAGCACATGCACAAGCTGCATGTGCAGAAGAGCAAAGAGATTACAGGCTGTCGTTCACCCACTGGGTGACTATGGGTAGACCCCATGAGAGATGACCTTTCTGTGAAGAGCTGGCAGAGCTGAAGGAAGAGAGGCAGTATCCTGGCTGCCTGCTCAAGGACTATGCCATGGGACACTGTTCCTGTGTTTGACACACAGTGACGTTATACGGAAATGTGAGAACTTCTGAGCCCACAGAGAGTCCAGCAGCCTGACTAGAGGAGGCTGTGCCCCACATGTCCATGCCTCAGTCCTTAGGATACCCTTGTGCCTGTATTAAATGTGTACCTGTTTCCTTCTCCTAATCCCTTAATATTGTGCAGAGTAGCTAACCAATCTCAGTAACTTGATACATTTCCTGTTGAAAAAGCATATTCTGCAAATGACTTAAACCAAAAAAGAAAAGGACCTTTGTTACACACCACAAATGAAAGAAAGGCTTGCTGCAACTTCCTAAACAAGATGCAAGTGGAAATAGGGTTTGGGCCACCACATTATTCCACCGCTCTAGCACTCTTGTGCCAGACGTCATGGGTACAACAAAAAACAAGGAGCTGCGCAGTGTTTTACTTGCATTGTTCATCAAGAGTAGGTCTTCCAGAAAATCTGGCCACATTTTGAAAGCTCAAAACTCATACAATACACTCTCTGCTGATACTTCCAGCTTTACATGTTCTTTTGAAATTACTTGGCTTTGGATTACAGTGCAATCACCAGTTCTAAGAAAAATACAATCCCTTTTCCATGCAGACTACATAAGCAATTTTTTCAGCTGTAACTCTCTCACCAAGACAAAGGCCACCTGGCTGGCTGCTTGCCCACCTGCCTGAGCGGACAGGTCTTCCTGACCTGCGGTGTGAACTGGTGGCAACACTTGGTGTCCTCTGCAAATTTGAGGCCAAGAACAAAAGTCTATAGGTATGTCAGTGATAAAATGAAGACTAGAAAAAATGTGTCTCCCCCGAGGAAGGAAATGAGAGACCTGGTTAGACTGGATATGAAGAAGCCTGAGGTACTCAGTGACTATTTTACCTCTCAATCTTTTACCATAAGGGCTATAGCCACACTGCCTGGGCCACAGAAGGCAAAGGCGGGGACTGGGAAAATGAAGAACTGTCCACTGTAGAATAAGATCAGGTTCAAGAACATCTAAGAAATCTGAAGGTGCTCAAGTCCATGGGAATTGCTGAGATACATCTGTGGGTCCTGAGGCAACTGGTAGATAAAGGGGCTAAGCCATCACATTTGACAAGTCATGGCAGTTCATTGAAGTTCCCATTGACTGGAAAAGGGGAAACATAATTCCCGTTTTAAAAGAGGGGAAAAAGGGAGACCCAGGGTACTTTAGGCCTGTCAGTCTNCGGTGTGAACTGGTGGCAACACTTGGTGTCCTCTGCAAATTTGAGGCCAAGAACAAAAGTCTATAGGTATGTCAGTGATAAAATGAAGACTAGAAAAAATGTGTCTCCCCCGAGGAAGGAAATGAGAGACCTGGTTACACTGGATATGAAGAAGCCTGAGGTACTCAGTGACTATTTTACCTCTCAATCTTTTACCATAAGGGCTATAGCCACACTGCCTGGGCCACAGAAGGCAAAGGCGGGGACTGGGAAAATGAAGAACTGTCCACTGTAGAATNGGATGCTATGCTCAAGCATATGGAAATAAGAACATTAGTGAACCAACATGGCTTCACTAAGGGCAAATCATGCCCTACAAATTTGGCGGCCTTCTATGGCACTGGTGAATAAAGTAGGCTGACTTATGTCATATAACTGGATGTGTGCAAAACATTTGACACTATCCTGTGTGACACCCTTTTCTCTAAATTGAAGAGGTGTGGATTCAACAGATAGACTAGTCAGTGAATAAGAAATTGGCTAGTTACAATTCAAAGAACTCTGGTCAAAAACTCAATGTCCAAGTGGAGGCCAGTGACAAGTGGCAATCCTCAAAGGTCAGTATTGGCACCAACACTAACATCTTTGTCAGCCACATGTATAGTGGGATTGAGTGCACCCCTGCTATCCCAAAAATGGGGTTGTTACCTGGCATGCAATATGCCAATATACACACAGACCAGAGGAATTAAATTTATTCCATTTATATCTTCAGCTCTTCCTCGAGGATACATTTTAGCAAAGCAAGTTAGTGCATTTAACACTAAATTACAGTGTCTAAGCTCTAACCCAAAGACATTTCTGTCCTTGTGGATAATTCTACATTATAGATACCACCACAAGCAAGTTTGTGGATGACATCAAAGCCTGAGGTGCTGTGGTGTCAGCAACCAACTGGAACAACAATTCAAACAAATAGTTTGAGTACTCAAGCTGATTTGTTACCCCTTGGAACAAAGCATTTTTTTTTCTTAGAAGTGTTTGGACAGTGGTAGAAGAGGAAACTTGAAAAGAGAACAGGAGGTGAATATACCCTAAGCTTGACTGAGGAATGTCTCAAACACTTGCAAGAAGCAAAATTCCTGAGCAGAGTCCTAGGAACTTAATTGCTGCTGTGTTGGCAGGGCAACCCACCTTGATAAACACTGGAGTGGAACCTTACAGCTGGAACATGACTCTGTTTTGGGTAGAGAATAAGGATAAACAGATAGATGGCTTCTATACAGAACTTAGAAGGCTACAGTGCCAAAAATGAAGCCTTTTGCTTCATTAACCATGAAATTAATATTAAAGTTGACACCCCTAAGTATACTAATGATCCAAAAGAAGTACTTGTTAAACATTAGACATGTTCCACCCAAATCATGCTATATATAACCCTAGGAAGGGAAAAACTCCCCTGGGTGTGTTGCATTGATATGGAAAACAAAAAGCAGATGAGTGTCCCTGGGGGTGAAGAACGTCTGAAAGAAGTGAAGAAGTGCTCCTGCAAACCAGAGACCCACCACTGGCAGAATCAATGCTGGAACATGAACTGGTGATGGATCTCTCTCTTTCCTTAATTCCTTTCTTAGGTTCTCACTTTCACTGGTTTCCTTTCTCTCTCCCCCTTCCTCATTTCCTTTCTTCCTTTCCCATACTTCTAAGCTATAAACCTCTCTGCTACCTGTGGGGAGCTGCAGCTGGTCCAAAGATTGGAATGGGAGGGAGCGGGATGTGTTTAACTCTGACATCGAGCAGATACCCGTGTGCCCTTGGAGAGACTGGAGAGTACTGAGAAGAGCTGAGAAACTAGATAAGGAATTGCTGCATTGCCACGTAGAAGGCAGCTCATCGAAGCTGCAACAGAGAAAGAGTCATCCAATGAAATGCTTGTTGCCAACTGTGTTGTCTTGTGTGTGCCAATCAGGTTCTAATGCAGTGAGATGCAGGGAGGATAAAAGAAAGGCGGCTGTAACAATAAATCGCTTGACTCCTCTCCACCCGTCTCGACTCTATTTTTACCTTTACTTTTACTTTCTTTCTATTTTCCTGACAGTCAATGACAGCTACCCAATTATTTACCAATGAGCCTAACTAGAAAATAAAAGTCTTTGTTTACATATGGACCTTAAGTGTTGTTTCATGCCAATTCCAACAGAGGAACTTGGCAAATCTGAGTCACTTATCACTCCCTTTTGGACCAGGACATGACAGGTCCATGCTGGAGGGATGGAATGCCATCCAGAGGGACATTGAGAGGCTCGAGAGGTGGGTCTGTGTAAACCTCATGAAGTTCAGCAAGGCCAAGTGCAAGGCCTTCAACTGGAGCAATCCCAAGCACAACTACAGACAGAACAGAGCATGGTTTGAGAGCAGCCCTGAGAAGAAGCCTTGGGGGTATTGGTGGATGAAAAGCTTGATGTGATTTGGCAATGCATGCTTGCAGACCAGAAAGCCAGCNCATCCAAGTCTGGGGTGCCCAGTACAAACCATGTAGCTGTTGGAAATGGTTTAGAGGAGAGCTTTGAAGATGATGAGAGTGCTGGAGCACTTCTCCTGTCTTCACAGTGGCCTTCTATACTTGAAGAGGCTTACAGGAAAGCTGGAGAGGGATTCTTTATCAGGGACTCTAGGGAGAGCACAAGGGGTAATAGTCTTAAGCTGAAGAAGGGTAGATTTAGATTAGTTATAAGGAGAAATTCTTCCCTATGAGGGTGGTGAGTCTCTGGGACAGGCTGTCCAGAGAAGCTGTGGCTGCCCCCTCCCTGCAGTGTTCAAGGCCAGGTTGGATGGGGCTTTGGGCAACCTGGTCTGGTGGAGGGTGTTCCTGCCCATGACAGCGGGGTCGGAACTAGATGGTCTATAATGTCCTTTCCAAACCAAATCATTCTGTGGCTAGATAAGGGGTTTACAGTCTACAGTAAACTTCACTTTTTCTATTATTGTCATGGGCTCTATCATGGAATGCAATTACAGATACAGTTTTCAAAATAACTTGATATGAGTGCTTTCTGTCACTATTATGGACATGTAAGAGAGGAAAATTGCAAGTAATATTCTGTGCAGCTTAACTGACCAAATTCTTAATTCCATCAAACCATGGGCCATCTTACCAAATTCTTAATTCCATCAAACCATGGGCCATCTTTTGATGATACCCAAAGACATTGTTTACTGCTCCTGGTCTGCAGCACCCATAATTCTATCTCAATCCTGGGAACATGATATATGCTCCCGATTTCACTGGGTGTGGATGGGTTGTTTTAATACATAAGTCCTTGGTCAATATTTAATGAATGGTAGCTTTAAGAATATGATTGCAGTTAGTCTATATTTAAATGTTTCTTTACATTCAGAAAGAGGATTAGAAATATTTATTCATACATTGATGTGGGAAAGTATAAGTAGTATGAAGTTAGTTTAAGCTTATGTGAACATAGAAAATAGAACAAAAACAGAAGGTCTACCCCAAGCAGAAGAAGTAAGAGGCTTGAAGGAAATATCAAGAGGATGTCATGAGCTTCTTTAAAGAACAACTCATCTATTAGGAGAAACAGTTCATGAAATGCCTTGCAATGGTGCAGTGAAGTTCACTTCTCTTTGTTCCTTGGTTTAACAACAATAGAACATTGTAGCCCAGCCTTGCCTCAGAAAATCAGACCTGACAGTAGACTGCTGCCTGAGTAATTTCTGAAGCCCTCTCACAAATTTTCCTCCAGCTATTGGCCTTCCAGATGATAAGATGAAGGATTGTATATTTAGGAGGAAAACATGTATATTTCTGCTTTCATCAATTCCTGTACAGAAAGAGCTTGCTGTTGTGTTCACACCAACACTGACATTGTGACCCTCCATGATGAAACCAGAAAACTCTATTAGGGGTACATTTGAAGGAAAAAACATTCGTAACTACAGTAAGGCTTTATCTTCACTTTCCACAATTCCTCTGAGATATTAGTGTAGTGTATGAGTATGAAACATAAATTAGACTTCAGTTTGATAAAGTAATGAGCAAACTTCAAAGTTTGAGGAGTTCATGTCATTTCAGGCAAGTGCTGAAAGATCCAAAGGTTTGCTTAGATCTTCTCTGAGCAGGCCTGGCCTTGAATTGGAAATGCAAAAGGACCTACTTTCTTTTCCTCATGAGGTTTTATACATGCTCTCTTCTCATCTGCTCTGGGAACAGGAAGTGCTGAAGCACTCAGAAAAGAAAATCAACTTTAAAACATTGAATCTGACTTTTCAAAGTCTGTTGGCTTTTAAGTGGTCATTTGAATTGGTTTATATGACCCTAATAAATATCTGTGTGATATTTGTAGAAGATCTTGTCTTTTCAAGGAGACATCAAAGTGAAGAAAGCGTAGCTTTCATAGATGTTGGTTTGGGGTTTTTTTTGTTTTTGTTTTTTTTTTTTTTTTAATTCCTTGCTTTTCCATGATATCACTGTAGCAGTTTCAGGGCTCTGGCCAAGCAGCTCAGCATCCCACTGGGGTACCCCTAACCCAGGACCCCTTACCCTGCCTTGAGCTGTGTTATATGCATGTCTGCCTCCAGCCTGGGTCCCAGCTGATCCAAAAGTGTCTCTGGGATTCCCTTGCAAGTAGCAGACCTGCCTTCTTGCCTTGCCTTTGCTGTTCTGGCTCACCTTGCCTGGTGGAGAAAACAGGGAAAACTTCAGACCATTCATGAGTACGTTAAACTCTGCTAATTTTGATGCTGTATGTTTTCTTAGTGTGGGTGAACTTTAAGGACAAGAAAAGTCAACAAGTATTGCCAAGATCTTTCAGCTTTCCAGGTGTAATCTTAAGTAACGGATTATTTTGTTATGAGGAATTTCCCTGAAAAGGGATAATAATCTTCTCTGGATGAGTGATGCAGAGTAACAATAAGAGTTTTAAATTGTGACATTACTACCTTTTTGAGAATAATCAGTCAATATAGGAAGGCTTTTTCCTCATAGTTGGTCTGTGTTCAGTCTCATAACTTTATATTTTTACACTGATGCATGAAACCCTTGTCTGAGGGTATTGATTAGAAAGGCCCAGCTCTTCTGTGAGTGCCATTTCCTCATACACATTTATGTTTGTGCTTGTGCAGTTCAAATATTCATAAACAGTACAATTATAAACATATAATACATATATATGTTGTTGTACAAACATTACAATTAGTTTCCTCCTTTACTGTGAGTTCATTAGTGGTAGGTGATGAAGTCATTGTAAAAAAGACCCCAAGTCTCTAAAACCTCTTTTCCTGTTTTAATGATCACAAGACATTCAGAAAATATGGCAAATTCAAATACAAGAAATTCATTTGGAGAATAGGTATATGAGGTCCTAAGTTGCACTGTCATCTTTTTGCTATGGTCATAATAAAAAATAAAAGCCACTTTAATTAGTTTTCCATCACCAAACTGTACACTGCTGTTCTAAAAGTAAACTGGATTTACTTCCGCTCACCCCTACTGAAGCAATTTATTGCATTTTTACTCAATATTTCATACACTAGAAAATAAGAGCAGAAGGAGCCTGAAAATTCATCCTCTGCTCCTCACTGAGCCTATTATATCTTCTGAAAGGCTTCTTTCTAGCTTCATCTAAAAGATGCTGCTTGATTTCTGCTGGAGAACATAATGAGTGGAGCCACTTTGTGTTGTGTTGTGCTCAGGTGCTTGGCAATCCTGCTGCTGAGTGTCTCATTTGAAAGTCACTGATAGCTTTAGGCTCAATCTTTCTCATTCACTAATGAGCAGATTGTAGATGGGAATAACAACAGCCCCCACAGCATTGGACAGATGCAGTGGCAAGATTCAAGAGGAAAAAACCCTGAAATACAGAATAATTTCTGCATCACAAATGGGTTTTTTTTTGTATTTTCTTTTATTGATCAGTGTAATAATTGTTATCTGTAAGAAAGCACAACCAAATACTGCTTTCCTGGTATATTCAACAATATTTTACTCACTGTACTGAATTTTAAATCTGTATAAAATCTTGTGTGGTTTTGTTTTTACTTATTTAGTGAAATAATCGGATTTTTTTCTTCCATACTTTCTGTTTACATGTGATTTTTATTAGAATAATTTAAAAAATCTCATCACGAATGCTAGCTTTGGATCTTCTCTTCCTTTTCAGTAACTTTGTGCAGGTTGATAAAACAAATGTTTCAGTGACAAGAGTTTTCCTGATGGCTTCTCATAATGTACAATGGACCATAAAAACTGTCACTGAGCATTTCTTTTTGCTTCTGTGAAGGAATTAGCTGATTCTGTACCAAACTCTGCTGTATGAATTCAGGAAGTTTAAAGCAGGTGAATCCAGCCATTTGCAATGCAAATACAATAAGCAAACATTAAGTCTGATTCATCAGCCTCATATATCCCTGTATTCTTCCTTTTATTCAAAGTTATACTTTTCAAATTCATTCAGCTGTGTTGTTTTCAAGAATTGTCATTGATGAAAATAGTGGCTTATCAGGTGAAGACAGAAAGGTGATTTAAAATTAAAATTATATCCAAGTAATTTGAAATTTGAAGTTACATGAGTTGAGACTGCCCTGCAGAACACAGGAGTGTCAGAGATTTGGTAACCTTGTGGAAAATTTTGTAGCACACATTTATGTGAACATATAGGAGAATAAAGTGAAAAATGTAGTGGAAACAAGGACATTCTTTATGTAATGACAATTACTTATTATCCATTTTAATAATTCATCAACAAAAAAAATGTTAACAGCATGAGAATACTAGATTGTGATATTTTGTAAAATGGAAAAAATGAGCCACACTGTTGTAAAACACGTTTATGTGTATTGAGTTTAGTCACAGGCTTCACTGCTGTGGGTTTCTGCTTGAGCACACAAAGGCATAAGTTGACTGTAACACAACAGTCAGTTTTAAATAGGATCTCTAGGAATACATTTAATTTTGGATTATTTTAATGTATCATTCGAGTTTGCAAAGATGGATGTATAGGAATTTGACTGACTGCAAGAAGGGCAAAGACAGAAGAAAGTTATAAAGTTCTTTATGAGAGTATGGCTTACTTTTTTTCTCCTGAGATGTACTAGTATTATTTTGATAATGAAAAGTATATACTGTCCTTGCTTTGCTCAGCTTCTGATGTGTTGTGCAACACGTCATGTCAGTATAAGACAGAAAGACAAAGAAAATACTTAAAGAAGTTGTGAAATGCTGGTGGAGATAGACTACTGCCATACCTAATGTAAGAGTCTTTCACTTAACCTTAGGGTTAAGTCCAAATTCTGGTCCAGGGTTAAGTACTAATTCTGGTCCCATTCTTAAATGTCTGAACTTCGATATATTTTGCTGAAATCAATAGAAACACTTCAGCTTAAAATTGGCATAAATGTTCATGTTTAAAATTAATATCTGTTATGTTTTACATTCTATTTTGCATTTTCCCTTTGACGAAACATGAATCCCTTTTCTTTTCTTCTGTTAATGAATTTATTTTATAATAAGAATAGAAAGATAATGAAGCTCTTCTTTTTTCTGCAGAATAATTAAAGATTCACTGGAGAGCGAGAAGCATGGTGGAGCCCACTGGCTAAGAGATTCACAAAGAAAATTAAAAAAAATTAATTTGAACCTCTAGTCCAATTAATATTTATATATTTTATGACAAAAGGAACAATTCCCACTGGAGAAAGCCCTATTTTAGGCTATTCATTAGTTTTACAGAGCTGTTAAGTGCCTGCAGGAATCTGAGCTATTTGGATCTAAGTCTTTTACTTCACCTCTGATGAGCAAAGTAATTTTGGATTAAATAGTGCAGGTAAGTGGACTGCAGTAGGTGCATCCTTTGCACTTTTTCACCATGCCAAGTCCCTATCAACTCTGCAACACAGGGACAGCCCACTTGTGTTGGCTCTGCCAGTGCTTAGAGCCCCTTCCCAAAGGGACCTAACTAGGCACTACCCTGTCCCTCACTTCCCTGGTTTGCTGGCTGCTCAGTGATGCCAAGCAGTGCCCTAGGAAAAGACCCTGACAGGATTAATGATGGCAAAGTTGGGAGCAGCTTTGTAAAAATTGCTCCCCTCAGTTTCAGGACTGGTTTCACTACCTACCCTGGTCTCTGCAGATACCCTTCAGCGAGACACCACACACAGCAGGACAGGGAAAGAAGAAATGCCTGTTCTGCTGCCTTCTTCTTCACCCCTTAGGAGTTACAGAAATATAAAAGGACACAAAGGTGTGTTTTAAATATAATTTAAATAAACTCCTTGATTTCTTGTGCTTGCATTTTTCTATATGGAACCATAAAAGAGAATATCTGAATTGAGTTATGAACAACTCCTCAGCATCCCTTCATTCATCTGGGTACCAGGGTTCCAGCAGCCCTCTCAGAGATGGTCTGCAAGCTTCAAAGTCTATAATAAGTGGCTTTAAATGCAGGTATATAATGCTACATGAATCTGAAAGGCTGCATTGTAGACTACTTTATTAATTTCAGAGTAAATTTGTCTACCGTGTGAGCACAAGGATTTTTTTTTTTCCTATCTGCTAATGCTGAATATCATGAATATGAAAATCTAATGGATGTTTTTTTCTACCTTAGAAATAAAGGTCATACCTTGCAGTCAGCACTTGCATAGACAATTAACTCTCCTTGGTGTAACATGATAAATGAAACAGATTATATAGTCCATGCTTATGGAAAGTTTGGCTTTTCTGGAGCTATTTTTTTCTTTTATTCATAAGGCAGAGAAATGAAATACATGTAAGAAATGCATTAGCAGAAGTGTAGTATTGCTATTTTTATACAATTTTTAGTTAATCAGATTTTTAGATTCCAGAGAATGCATGGATGTAGGTATAAGTTAGAAAGACAAATAAATACATTGAAAACAGATGTTTAAGACTTAAAATTTTCCTCTTTGTAAGATATTAAGGATTTAAGAAATCAAGGAATGCAGATTGAAACACCTTTTATCACAGAACCATAGAATCATAGATTGGAAGGGAGCTCAAACGCCATCTGGTCCCCACCCCCTGCCATGGGCAGGGACACCCTTCACTAGACCAGGTTTCCCAAAGCCCCATACAACCTGGCCTTGCGCATTTCCACATCTTCTATGCTCTTCTATGAGCAACCTGTTCCAGTGCCTCGCTGTCCTCAGAGTAAAGGATTTCTACCTAATGCCTAATCTAAATCTACTCTCCTTCAATTTAAAGCCATTTCCCATTTTCCTATCAATAGAGTTTAATACTACGTCCTTCTATGTTCTCACATCTGTGTAGAACCTTATGGCTCTGAGTCAACTCAAATGTTGCTATTCTCCACACAATGAACAGATGTATGTGGGACTAACCTCTGTGGGACTACACCATCTGGGATAGCTAAATATGATCTTGCTACACCAGTTTTACACCAGATCAAAATCTAGCCCTTGGCATTTAAAGAAAAAAAAATGCATATTTATAAAGGCTCAAAAATGTCTTTATAGCATGAGTCACAATCTGCAGCTTGGTGATGACAAAATATCTGGCAATTTAGCCACCCTGAAATATTTGCCATCTTTATTGTTTGTTTTCTCATGGTTTAAAGAGCTTCTGTGATTAATATCTGTGCCTTGCGTGGTGTTATTTGAGAACATCTTGTGCAAAATTTTCAAAATCTGAAGTCTAAAGTCATGCATACATTTAAAGTATTTGTGAAATTTTGCTGCCTCAAATGAATATTTTATTAACAATGTTCATTGCCTATAGATTTCAGGTAGTAACAACACACACACATTCCATTTTAAACTTCACTTTGGCCATGTCATTTCAGTGCATGGTGACTGCTGGTAACAAGTCAACACTTGCTGACTGTTGCCATGAGGCAAGATCTTAGATAAGGCAGATATTTCCTGTTCTGTTGGGGATGCCATTGTGTGGGAACTGCCCATGAGCCCTGGCTTGTGATGCCAATCATTCCAAATGCTCTTCTATCTGGTATTTGAGATGCCAGTCATAGGCTGGGTCCTGTTGAAGGCTCTCTTGTTCTATTTCTGGCTTTTCCATTGACTCAGGGACAAGGAAATAAGCTAGGTTTTTTTCTGCCCTGCATTATCTCTAAGTAGGTTTTGTAGTGAAAACCAGTTACTAACCTTTTACTAAAATATAATTTGTCTGGTTCTTGACATGAAAAGTATTCACAGATGTGAACAATTTTTTGTTTGACAAGTTTTTACTAGAAAAAGAAGTGACTTCTGGCAAAACATTTATTAGGGGAAAAAAAATAACCCCAACATTTCTCTTCCAAACAGAATTTCTGATCAGATAAATGTGTATTTCAGTTTGATGCTCCTTTAGGCTTTAATATTCATTTACTTATATAAACTGCAAATGTTCCAGAGAATAGAGAGAGCATAAACTTCCATGTAGGGTTAATGCCATTCTGTGTAGAATGGATATATAGCTCTTTGTGCCTATGACTGTAAGAGAATTTGAAAGCCCTCAGCTACTTTGAAACCATATATTTATATATATGTATATATAAATACATATGTATGTATACATATGTGTACAACAATAATGTGGAGTTTCAGAGGGTGAAAGGATCCTTTGCTTCTGCTTAGCATAGATATTTAATTTGAGGGGTAATTAGTGATTTTTTTTCTGATAAGTTATGTTTGAAGTGTTAGGGGTCTTATTACCAAGTGCTATTCCAGCAATACTGCTACAGTAAACTACAGGTTTTGGTGTTAAAATAATTATGATTTCAGAAACTATAATAGCTTCTATTGTCACCTGCAGCATGAAGCAGGATTTGTTCTCCCATGCATGTAATTGTAGACATAGGACCATAGATTTAAAAGTTGCTGCCTAGTGAGAAACCAAATGCTTTGTAAGGTCAATGAGAACTAGATTCCCTTTCGTCAAAAATCTACTTGGTTTCTCATGTCACTACTGAATTTCTCAGACAGTAAAGCAATCTGTTGGAAGTAAATCTATCTGAAGGACACATATCCACAAGGTAACCTGCAAAAGGACTGACAAAATTACTTTAAAAGTCCTCGAGCACTCGTGTGATCCTAAGACAGACAGTGTTTTCTTACGGTGAATAAGTCTGGTGCTTCAGGAGCTGCCAGAAATTGTGCTGAAGCAGGAGCAGGATCTGATGATGAGCTGGAGATAGTTCTTTTCATTATGCTCAAAGATGAAGTGGCAGACGCCAAGGGATTGACAGCCCTTGGGTGGATGGGCTGCCAGGATCTGAGGAGTGTTTGGGAGATTCCCACTCCTCCCAGTCTGAGGAAGCTGGCTGGATGGGCATTCACACTCCTCCCTGTGCCATTGTCACCACAGGGCAGGGTGCTGGCACAGGGACATTTTCCATCTGGGCATGAACCCTCACAGCTCATGCTGTAGATAGAGCTGAGCAGAGGTTGTTGTTGTAGTGTTTAAAAGAAGGGCAAAATGCCTTTCATATAAAATTGAAGATTTCTCCAACAAAAAACTGATTTCCCTGAAAAACTGTGCTTTCCATGGGAAAAAAAAAATAAAAGCAGACAAATTATAATTGTCAGTATTCCTGAGAATGATTTCTTGAGCTTTGAATGGACAAGAGATATTTTCTGCTATTAGGTTTAAAAGAGTTTTTTCCATTGAGGTTTATTGCCATCATGCTTTCTCCCATTCTTTCTTCCATAATACAAACTAATATGAGCTGTGGAGTGGTACCGAGTGAATAAAACTAACATTTCAGAAGGTGAAAATGAAGAATCAAAAATTTCATTATTGTATTAAAAATTATCTGGTACTTTCATAATTTAAAAACTACATTTTGCAGAATTTCTATTTGTTTTAAACTTTCTTTCTGTTACAAAACCAAATGCTAAAATGTTCATATGGATTCACTGTTTTAAGAAAAAGTGGTTAACAGCCTAGAAGTGTCACCATAATTTGTTTTGTGTTATACTGATTGCCTTGGGACTGAACATTCCAGTGTCTCCAATGACAGTTAATGGCCCAGGGCTTTCTGACTCCTCCCAGCAGCCCTGGAACTTGACTACAGAGATGGTGTAGTAAGTTACATCAGTTTAGTTTGGGAGCAATGTCATTCTGAGTAACACAGAGCAGTTTCCGTGGCATTTTGGCACAATTCACCACTCCTCAGGAAAGCTGAGTGTTAGTGCTGAAGTTGGCACAGGATAGTATGACTGGTATGACAAGCCAGTCCCTTTCTCAGAGTAGTTCCCATGCTCCATGCATAGCAGTGTGCCCACCATGTGCTGTTTTGGGATGCTGCTGGCAAGCTACCCTCTGCCTAAGAGCAGTGTGGCAGCTACCAGTAGTGCTCATTTCTCCCAGCCTTGTGTTTGTTCTGCAGTCCTTGTTGCTCCGCTTTCAATATTTTCTGTGTTTTCTGTCCCTCTGCTCTGAGCACGGTTGCTGGCATCCCGTGGTGAGAGCATTGCACCATGAGTATTTCAACAAACACTTACTTACACCCTGTGAGCATGGCATCCCTATTAAACCCCGTAGAGGAGGGGCACAGTTTTTCTGTCTCATTTCAGATAAGTGCAACTATTCAGCAGTTCAAAATGGCTAAAAAAATATTCTTGCAATCTATGGAAATCTTTATGTCCATTTTAACATCCACACATCTGAGTGGGAAGAAAATGATTTTGTTCTGTATCAGAATAATTTACCCTTTACCATGCCTATCTCACACTTGGATAATAAAACCAGGGTTCAGAGTGGAATGCAAGTAGGGGGCTGTTGCAAATGAAGCCATTCATTCAACAATAAAAAGTGGAATATGTTGCTAGAATCTTGCAGCACAAAAAAACTCCAGACAGAGTGAATCAATAAATAGTTCTGAGTGCCTTTAGCAATGGTGCCTTTTTTGACATCATTGCTTTTTTTTTCTTTTAAACAAAATCCATCAAAGAAGAAAATCAAGATTAAATGGAATTGAATTATTTTCCACCTGACAAATATTTTATCAGTTACAGATTCTTTGGATAGTTATGAGAAAGTACAATACAATACAATAATAAAAGGAGAATTATCTTGTCTTTAAATCGAGAAAACAAATTTTTCTGGGAACAATGGGCTTGTGTTGCAGCAAACACTCAGAATTTGACAGCAAGACTCAAAGGCAAGCAGAGAAGATGACACCAAATTGTTGATGTAGGAGGGAAGTAGCAAGGTAGGAGGAGTTTTGTCTCTACTCTCTGGATGCGAGAGATTTGTGTTGGGTTAGGCCATGCCACGGTTGTCTCAGCATATAGTGTTTCAGGCTAACATTTCCAGCAAGGTGTTGTGTTGGTGTCACCAGCACTGTAGGAAATCTGTTTCGGAAGTGTTTCACATTGGTCTAATTCAGCCTGCACTTGTGTGTAATGAGATATGCACAGAGTCTGCATATCAAGGTAGATCTGGAATGCCTCAGAAAGTGGAGTGTTTGCAGGAGTCCCCAAATCGGTGAAGAGGTAATCTAAAAATAAAATGGAAATAGAGATAGCATGAGGTGGTTGCTGCTGGTGACCTTCCATCCCATTGCCTGTACCTGTATATTACCGAGGCACGAAAGGGTCATGAGGAGGCTAAAGGGATGCAGCAAAGGCTGAATAGTTGGGATTTACAATTCATGTTTCCATAATTTCTGTATAAATCTCTGTGTGTGTAGTTCATGGATAGTGGAAACCCCTTGCAACCTTGAGTTTGGAACTAGATGATCTTTAAAGGTCCCTTCAAACCCAAACCATTCTATGATATTAATTTCTGCCTGCTCTGAGTCTGACCACGAAGTTCCCAGAGGTTCAATCGAATTATTAATGTTTTGTGTACTTTTTTCCCAGCACATGTTATATAAAATAATGAGAGACCTGTCTCACAGCCCACCAAATCTGTGCTCAGTGGCTCATATCCTCCAAGAAGAATACTGGAAGTAGTGCACAAGGAGTCAGTCCTAGCACTGACTTAACCACAGTGCCCCTGCAGAGGAAAGTATTCCCATCAGAATGTTTTGGATTCATCTTAGAGCACACTGATGTGGAAGGCTGGGGACCAGAAACTGAAAACAAAAAGATAGGAAGTCTGTTTTCATACTGGTGGTCCTCTCTGTCATTTCATATTCTCTGGTGACCTGGTGCCTTGCACTGTATGTACACAGAGAAGTCTTGTTTTGGCTTCCATTAATGGCCTTTCATTTTTGACCCTCCCATGGCATTTGAGCAGAGACTCCTCTTTCCTGTGGTGAATCAGTCAGAAATAGAAGATCTTGGTCTGAATTGAAAAGGCTGCAGCCAGCTCTGTGAGCACTCCTACCCCTCTGCTGATCAGACACCAAGACCTGATGCCGCAGGTTATCGAAAGGAAGTGGTGTATGTACGGGATCAGTACTGGCAGCTGCAGCAGTTGAGTATTCTGGGGAACTACAAATTTTATCATCAGGAGTTACTTGTAGAGTAATGGTTATCCCAACTGCTTTTTGTGAACAGACATTTTAAACCTGATTTGGAGAACACAGTGAATGCTTTTAGTTTGGAACAGGTTTTTTAATGCAACAGTTCAAGACATTCTTTTGAGCAGGAACAGGTAGATGGGTATGACAGGGTCTCAAACGGGAATCAGGGCAAAGTCTTTCTGGAAATTGCTACAGACTCCCCGGATTAAATCAGATGAGAACCTCTTGACTGTGAGGTGGTACATGATTTGCATAGGCTGCAGGGAGATGTAAGAATCTGGAAGAGTGTGAGCTCTGTAGCTCTCTGATACATGAGGCACAGGCTCGGTACAGGCAGGTAAGATATGTAGTAGCAAGTAGCAAGCATTTAGAAGGGACAATTTGGTGCTGGATTCTTAATCTCTCTCCTGTCCAAATACTTTACCATAATGAACAAAATATATAGATTTAACTATAGGTTTCTTTAAAAGCCTAATAAAATTTTGAGTACTTACTCAAAAAAACAAAGACAATGTTTTCTTTGATTTATTTTCACAACAAGGGTGGGCAGTTGGTTCCCTGAATGAGAGTTGCCAACTTCAGCTTCAGGTATGACAGCATAAATGAAACCTGTAGGTAGCTCACTGATGAATAAGGCTGTTGTTTGTAATGACATTTAACCAAGCTCACTGGAGAAATAAGTTGGTATATTGCCTCTACCTGCTTTTGCAGTGCTGCTGTTATATCTGTATTTGTTCCACACACCGCCTTGGCTAGGTCATTTGCCAGAAATCGGCTTTTATTTTTCTGAGAACACTGGAGCTGAACATTGCCATAGCAGTTCCTGCTCTATTTTATATTAGTATTATATAATGTCATCTTTATTCATTTATACATGTTTGCAATACGGTAGCATTCAGTGAGGCTATAAAATCAAGTCTAGCAAACACACATTTTGTGCTCTCTTAAAAAAAATAATGGAAGAAGGAGGAAAAGGACACCTGAATGCTGACAGCTCAGTATCAGTTATTATAAAATTGTTTGTAGTTTTACAAAAGTATATTAATTTCCTACACTTATGTAGATCATGTGAACTCTACATGACCCTTCAGCATCCTGCAAATGCAGTACACTGTGGAAAAGTACTCTCCAGCTCATTAGCACAGGTAGCTAGATGCCCATTCAGTGTTCATTGTGACATTTTGTTAATGATGCCAGAAGCATTCGCTATTTAAAGTCATATATTTTCCCCCAGTAGATTTTAGAAAGCATCCTTTATTTTCTTACAAAGTACAGCAAAGGACACTGGAAATAATGGTTAGCAGCTCTGGAAAATAACTTGTCAAAATGTCTTTGATGCAATCCTTAGGAAGCTGAAAGTTATGATTATGAAGATATTTTAAAGCCCATGCATAGAAATGTGAAGTACAGGTGGCTTTGTTTCAGGCATTCATTGGTTATTTATTCATCTTCAGAACTGATTGACATGAAAAAGGTGTTTGTCCCTCTGTTTTCTAGCCCAAGGGTTAGATTGGCTCTGGAGAGACAAGTAGTGGAAACCACAAGTGCTAGACAAGGGCACATTAATTCTTTTAAAGAATATGCTGGTCTAAAGAAACATTTAGTTATTACAGTTTTAGACTGGTTACATACATCAGACTATAATATTTCCAACAGTATTGACTGTTGGAAATACACATCACACTTGCTAAGAGAATAATACCTCTGGGAAAACCAGGAGGTGAAAGTGTAAGAGAAATTTAAAATCCCTGTGAAATGATATGGCCTGTTAGTCTGCTGAACAGTTTTATTATTAGTACAATACCAGCTTCTACCATTTCAGAAATGTACCAGTCTGGTGGTAAGAGCCTTTGTTAGTACCTCTTATCACCTTCTTACCAAATCTGCAGATTTCTGAAACATCAATTCCCTAAGCTGATGGGGATTTCTGTGCTGGGGCTCTAGCTCAGATGAAAGATACTAGAGTATCAGACACTGACAATGACCCTAAGCGTTTTGATGAAAGAAACTGAGAGGAAAAAAACCCAAACAAAAAAACCAACACAGAAAGCATTAACTTGTAGTATAGAAAGTTTAAATAAGTAAGTTTTGCACAGTAATGTAAAGACATGTGGATAAAGGAGAACCAAGGCTTGTAATGACCTTTGTATATAAATAGAGATGTGCTTGATAATACACAAAATGTTCAAATGACTCTCAGCGTTTCAGTTTACAGTAGGGTGGTTATGACAGGTTTTTAAGTTTCCATAAATAAAAAATAAAAAATAAAAAATAAAAAATAAAAAATAAAAAATGCTAAAGCATTTGTAAGAGATATGGACAGAACATTTCCAGAGAAACTCAGTGATGTTGTAAGCACTATTCTGAGCAAGCTGAAGTTCTGGAGTGAGCTCATTTTGGTGTGGTTTTGGACTAGGAAACCCTGAGCTCTGTAGCTGGAGAGGAAAGAAGGGATGTCATTTATTATCTCCAGGCCTCTCACAGAGATACAGCAATGGATTCTGATAGAGCCTCTGTTTTGGGCTTGTATGGGGCATGACCAGAGTCAGAGAAAGGTCTCAAGATTGCAACACAGGTTTTAAAAACAGTATTTCATGATAATTCTCAGAGGAGGCAGTAAATCTGAAATCAGTCAATCACAGCTGTTGAACAGGCTTCTCCAGTTGACTCCTAAAATTAAGCAAAGGTGATACTCTACCAAATTGCTCTTACAGATCACAGACCTCAAAACACAAGCTAGTTTCTAAACCTGTTATTTGGTGATATAAAATTTCACCATGAAGGAACTAGTTTGTGTGAAATTATACCAATCCTTATTTGTAGAAGGAGTGATCTTGTGCTCAATGTTGAGCATTTTTAATGACGAGCTGTTCTGGTTTTCTTGATGGAGACATTTTTAAACCAGATCCTACATGGGATTTTGTCAAATGCAAAGTAAATGAGCTGTTCAGCTGCATTTCATCAACTAAATTATGTATTTTAAAATATTGATAACCTATTGATACCTCTCACAGTCATTAGAAAGAGTTGGTATAATTAAAGTATATAAATTCAGAGCCTGCAGACTCCTTC
Source organism: Heliornis fulica (assembly GCA_013399135.1). Taxonomy (NCBI): domain Eukaryota; kingdom Metazoa; phylum Chordata; class Aves; order Gruiformes; family Heliornithidae; genus Heliornis; species Heliornis fulica. Next base: position 269,287 of record VXBZ01005222.1, on the reverse strand, counting down.
CCCTCTCTTTTGTGTTTTACTCTTTATTTCTAAATCACTCTGAATTTATTGCATAACCTCAAAATGTGGCAATAAAGTTCTGTTAATTTTTAACTGTGTTAATTTCTAAAATGTTAAGGAGGTATTTAAATAGAGGTGGTACCCAGATGGAGTTTTGAGATCTACAGCTGAATTCTTAACATACTAGCATTGGGAGCATCATGGCATCTTGGCATTTGGTGAAGAAATTTTTTTTTAAAAGAAGAACCTAATATTTCACTTTGTGATATGAAATGAAAATGATAGAGCTCCTCTTATGCGTCTAACTGCACCAACAAGTGAAAAGGTGTTAATAAAGAAGAGTAGTGGGCAGGGTGACTTTTCTAGCTGAGAAAACAGGATGTATTTATGCATCATTTCCAAATGTAGTTCTAGAGAAAAAGTATGTAGCAAAAAGACCATATGTTCAAAAAAAGAGCTGTGAAATCCTGCATGGAATGATGACAAGTGTGGGAAGGCATATTTATTAGAAAAAAGTGTGAGCAAATATGCATGGAGAAGAGTAGATTGGAACTGTTTTAAAGGTTATGACAACACTCCCTAGGCTATTTTTCTTGGTTTCTCCCTGTAGTCATTTTCTTTTGAAACACAAGATATTTGTCTTGTTGGACTTTCTATGTTGGACCTGAGCTCAAGAGAGGGTCACTAGTAGGTCATTCACAACACAGGTAAACCTGCTAGGAAAGAGAGGGCTTTCGTTGTTGGTACTTCTGAGCAAGAAGTTTGACAGATTCACTACTAGTGTTATAATTTTTATTCACTGCTGGAGAGGAGGACTGGCATGACATTGTGCTGTGAATGCAGTGTGATGAATGCAACTTCAAGACTGTGTCATAATGGACACTCCTATCAGCAAGAGAATAAAAACTACTTTCTTGCATGAACTGTGGAATTGAAAACCTCAGCTTTTAGTGATGCAAATAGATAGGAGTTTTAATCTCGATCAGCATTATTAACCTGCATGAAATCACTTCACAATCCTCTTCCAGTCTCTTGGGAAGACTTCATACTTGGCAATCTTGGAAAGAAATGAAAGCATAAATGATAGCAGGCAATGGGCAATGAGAGAGTTGGTCTGGCGGACTGTAAAGGCTAATCTGGTCAAGTTCATATTGCAGTTATTTGTGTTTTCTGACTTTGAACGTAAGTGTAGATGTATGCCTTCTGTTTCTTTTCCACTCCTCTTTATCACCAACATTAAAATCCTAGGAGGGCAAATTCTGATGCCTTCCTTAAGACAGTAAAGCAATTATATAGAAAACTGTGCAGTCCTCAGGATTTTAGTGCTTACTCACTGACAGAACCTAAACTTAGTTAGTTAGCCAGTTAATCCAATTGAGGAGAGGATGCAAACATATTTAGGTAGAATTATATTTAAGATGATAACATGTTTTGGAGACAGAGAATCTGATGGTGGTGCATGTCTTCTGTGCAGTGAAATTCCAGTCCTTAACTAGCCCTCCTGAATTCAAAACAAACAAAACAACACCATAACTTTTTCAGCTAGATTTCTCAGAATATGCAGCCTACTTTTTACCCAAAGGGCAGACCAAAAGTCTTTTAATGTACATTAATGTGAAAACAGAAACACCGGATAATTTTTCATGGGTTATTGAGCAAATTAAAATCAAATCATAGACTCACAGAATCACAGGCTGGTTTGGATTGGAAGTGACCTCAACGTTCATCTAATTCCAACCCCCAGCCCTGGGCCGCGACACCTTCCACCAGCACAGGTTGCCCAAAGTCCCATACAACCTGGCCTTGAACACTGCCAGGGAGGGGGCAGCCACAGCTTCTCTGGGCAGCTTGTTCCAGGGCCTCACCACCCTCACGGGGAAGATTTTTTCCTAATATCTAATCCAAACCTACCTTCTTAGTTTAAAACCGTTACCCCTTGTCCTGTCACTACTTGCTCTTGTAAGTAATCACTCCCCCTCTTCCTATAAGCACCCTTCAGGTACTGGAAGGCTGCAATACTGTCTCCCTGGAGCCTTCTTTTCTACAGGCTGAACTGTCTCAGCTCTCCCACACTGTCCTCATAGGAGAGGTGCTCCAGCCCTCTGATCATTTTATGTCCTTCCTCTAGGCTTGCTCCAACTGAACTGGAAAATGAGAAGATTCCCTTGGTTAACTGAATTGCATGTAGGTTAGTCATTCAATCACTTCCCTCTTGTCTTTCTCCATGGGGGAAGACTATGAAATGGTACATGGACTTGCATTTTGAAAGTGCAAAAATCTGAGCTCATGAAAGAGACAAACTCCTTTGCTCGTGTTCCCTTGAGCTGCTGACAATTCATGATACATCAAGCAATAAGGACCACATCCAGCTTTCATAGCACAACTATTTCTGCCAGCTGTAAAACCTGCTTTTGATTAGTCACTTAAACAGAAAAAAACTGAAAACGCAGCAAGAAATGAAGTTGTCATTTGCAAGGCTACAGAATAATGGTTGCTGTTCTAATTATACATAATAGCTCGGTTAAAGTTCAGCTTTTCCTTGGAAGTCTTCCTTTAGAAGACTTCTGAAAGTGTTCTCAATACTGTTTTCTTCCTGTTGTTGTTCCTTCGTTTCATGAAATGTTTTTTGTGAACTACAAAAACCTTTTTGAAGATATGTTTCATGTTCAGCCTTACCCATTGGGACAAAGGAGGGATGCAAAGTTCATACCACTTGCCTTATTAAATCCCTTTCAACAAACTAGAACTTCTTCCAAATATTCAGATTTTTACTTGGGCTATTTCTAAAAATTCTTTAATTATGGATATGAGTCTCAGGCTATGAAAAGTTAACTTTATGTCCTAGATAAAGTGTTCATTATAAAGGGAAGAAAGGCTTCCTGTCATGTCCAGTGAGTTTTGATTCTGGCCTCCGGTTTTCTGCAGAGCAGACACTAGCCTCTATGGCCAGTCCAGCAATAGGGTCATGCTTGTCACTTGTCAGAGAACATCAGATAATATTATCAGTTTGTTCTGGTCACTTGGCAAAACATGTTTGTGGAATTTTTAGAGATGTTTCAGTAAAATAAGGTGCTGTTTATCAAAAAATCATTGTAACAAACATTAGATATGTTGACATATTTAGCTGTACCAAACACATTAGGTTTTATTGTTAGTTTTCCATTTGAACCGTGGATTGAGGATCACATGGGGAGTTTTCATATTTCAGCAGTGTTACCAGCTCTTTAATAGATGTTCTGTTAGGATAAGTTTTGTTGATGGCCTGGGGAAAAAAAGGTAATTGTGTTTAGTATATTCCTTGTACTGGATTTTCTTGAATTACTAGTACATTTTCTACCTTGTGAGAGCCCTTCCAGCTCCTGCACACAAGAAGGTACCAAAGCAAAAAAGAGCACAGTGGAAAGAAACAGAAAAAACTTTTTGATGCTCAGGTGGCAAACATATGATAGAATTTGGTTTTAACCCAGCTTCATATAACATTACAAGGTTTAACATTACCCTCCAAAATATGGGTAGGTTCTTCTAAAGCTCTAATAAAAGATAATCTTGTCAGTTGCTTCATTTGACGCATTTGCAGTAATCAATCATGATCAATGTTAATGGAGAACTAGGGCCTTTCATGTGAATTCAAGTATTTTAATGTTCTTTTTACATGAAAAAAGGATATCCCTACATTGAAGTACTACAGTTGGATATGCAAAGTGGTGACTCACCACAACTACTGTTCAGTTACATCATGTCCTTGTCCTCTTACTGGATTCCCTGTCAGTCCTTCAGCTTCCATAGTGCAGCAGAAGCTGGAAGGATCCTCCACATTTCTAGATGCTACTCATAGGAAAGATTATGAGTCATCAAAGGACATGGAGTCTAAGTAGGAACACAAAGCTTCTGTACTGTAACTCGCATGAAACACTCAAAAGTTCTTCTGAATAAAGATATTTGGATTTTAGCTGGAGATTTTAGTCTTGAATCATCATTGAAAAGTCATCACTTAGAATTTCAAGAGACAAAAAAGAATATTGCTCATATAAATACAACCTCTTCTTCTCTTTTTATTTTTAAGTCTGCCTATATGGCAGCAGATCACTGGGGTCCAAGCTGGTAGCTTTGTGCAAAAGGCAGCTCCAGACATACTGCTGAGTTACCACTGCCACATGTGTGGAATGTCTACTCATTTTAACTGCTCTGCTCTTCTCCACTGAGCAAGACACAAGCGTGCCTTCATCCTGAACTGTTTTTGTTACTGTACAAGTCTTTACTTTCATTTTGACTTGCTGTAAAAGGTGTGATGTCACCAGATGACACAAAGTTCCTGTATGAATATATGGGGACCTGCTGTAAAATAGATTATTGTTTACTCGTAGCTAGGGAATCTTTTGCTAACTAATTAGAATGTTTTTAAGCAAGAAATATAACCCCAAAATGTTAATGATGGAGGAAACTTATTCATAAGAGATTATCAGTATAACTGCTGGTGCTAAAGAATGACATTCTTCTGACTCATTTTAAACGTTTACTTTGATGGGATGAATTGTGCCCTGCAAGTGCTTCTTTCTCTAAAACGAGCATAAAAGCAACTGGTAAGGCTATTTCAGATATATTTATTATATAGTATATAGTATATAGTATATAGTATATAGTATATAGTATATAGTATATA
>VXBZ01005222.1:227881-248504 GCA_013399135.1 Heliornis fulica | reverse complement strand
AGAATGTCTCTCAGTCTCTTGGGCCCAGACTGCTACAGCCTGGTCCCCCACAAAGTCACTAACTTCCTCCCAGCAAACCTGCTCCAGCGTGGGTCTCCCTCTCCATGGGCTTCAGGTCCTGCCAGGGGCTTGCTTCAGTGCAGGTCACAGCATCTCAGCATCTTCCACATGTCCTCACCCTCCTCTCCACGGCTGCAGATGTGATTTCTGCTCCCCATCACCTTCCTTGGGCTTCAACGGAATGTGTCTCTCCAGCACCTGGAGCACCTCTTCCTCCACTTTATTGGCACTGGTGTCTACATATCTTCTTACATATTTTCACTCCCTTCTCTGGAGGCAAAAAAACCCAGCATCTTGTGGTTATTTTCTCTTAAATCAGATTCACGGTGGTGCTATGACCATCTCTGATGGGCTCGGCCTTGTCAGTGCTGGGTCTGTCCTTGAGCCAAGCTGGTATTTACTCTGACAGGCCTTGGGAAAGCTTCCAGATGCTGCTTGAAAAAGCCACTCGTGCAACGCTCACCTCTACACCAGAACCTTGCCCTGTAAAACTGCAACATGCCCTTCAGAGTGGTCCACATGGGACATCTTTATATACCTAAGAATTTAATTGGTGGGATGCTAACCATTAGCTCATGCAGCTGAACTCTAGATTTGCTGTGGCAGGTGACTCTTAGCAGTGTGTTAGTACCTGCCAGATTTCTTGACATCAACAGGCAAATAAATATTTATTGTGCATTCAAAGCCTAATTGCTCTGTCAGTGAAGGGCATTGGAAGCACCGAGGACAGGTATGTGTCAAACTAGACTACAGAGGTACATCAGTCTTAACATTTACTAACCTTTTATTTGGCAGCTGTCCAAGAGACATTTCTGAAGAAATAGAGAATTGATAATACCAAAAATCTATCAGCATTTTCAGTTTTTTTTCTCATCCTTGCATAACCAGAAAGGCAGATGGATGTTCTCTAGATTTATATAACATAACTAAGTCTTGCAGGAAGGTGAATTGACATGCTCAGAACACATATAATATTGGTCCTGGAACTGAATGAAAATTCTGTATAATCTGAAATTCATCCAGCACTTTTCTCTGAATAAAAATCAGGTTTGGAGTTGGCAAAAAATTTCACAGTGCATTTCTTTCAAACTTGGATGTTGTCAACGGTGCATAAAATCAAACATCACCTCAGGAACAGTATAAGCAAAAAGAGGGATTATGAAATAGAGAAAAAAGGAAACATATGGAAGTTAAATTTAGGGTACAGGAAGTATCCCCTCATGTGTCCTTTCATTATTACTCTAACAAATTGGAATATGAGGAAACGCACGTGCTGAGTAACAATCACAGCACTCTTTAATTCCTAGCTGTTCAACTTCAGCCTGCTGAAACATTTCAGTGGAGGATAAAATAATTAGATCTTTGTTGCCTGACCAGTACATTCAATTAATGTTTATGTCTACCCAGCCTACAGGACATGTCCACAGAGTACATCCAGAAACGGGAAACACTGAAAGATTATCTCCTATACTGCTGTTTCAGTTCCTCCATATCCCTGAAGAGCCCTGACTTAACATCTACAAGTCTTCAGATAAATTCAAAGCAGCTTCTCCATCTGAACAAAGCAGGGGGAAAGACTGCTGCACTTAGAGAGAATATATCCTTGAAACTGTCTCTTGGCTAAGTCTGAGGAATCCAGACCCAGCCTGTGTAAATATAGACCCAGCCTCCTCAAACCTACAGTGGAGATTTTCATAATTTTGTTATGAACATGGTACAGAAAATTTGTCTGGGTTGAAATTGAACTTACTCTGATGTGCAGGCCCAGATATTTGGTGGCAGGGCCTAGGTAGGACATGGTGTATGAGAGCCCAAAGGGCAGCCTACACACCCATGGGGCTGGTGCTGAGCTTCTGGTTCTCAGATGGTACCCATGGCAGGAAATGCAAACACCCACCATGTCCATGAGTGTGTGATACTGACATTTACTGCCTCATCCAATAACAGTGGAACCTAGGGCTATGGCTATGGAGTGTCTATGGCAGTATATTTAGGAGGAAAAAAAAAAAAAAAAGGAAAAAAAAGAAGCAGAAGATGGTAACGTGGTATCTTCTGTGTTTGGAAGGGGAAGATCAGGGAAAGAAGGGGAAGGTCAGAAGCCCATGAATCACAAATCATGACTTTGTGCAGTCATATGCAGTTAATAATGCTGAATATCTTGCCTGTTTTAATCTCTAACTGGGACTAGAAAGTAGGATTAATAGTTGGTTTAATCCAGCAGGTCACTTGACCACCCTTACTTTTGCTAAATCAATTAGGCCATGGTCTCTGATGTGATCTCAGAATCTAATGTCAAGTATATGTCCCAGGGCTTCCTGGGGGTGGGAACCAAATTTTCAGCATTTTACTGTTTTTACCTTACCATGCCAAGTATAAAATTCGTTCCAAACATTTTATTTTTTTTTAAGAAAAGAAAAGAGAAAAATAATAAATTCCGAGCACAAAATGTCACAAATTAGTATAATGAGTATTGAGAGGAAGTATAATAAATCTTGATATTCAATAATATATTTATTTTTCATCTAAGTAGGAGGTAAATATATGATTGGCAAGTCTTGTGATATGCTAGTAAACACTGTATGACTTACTATTTAATCTAATTCTCATTAAATATAGGAAAAATACACTTTTATTTCTGTTTTATAGCAGACAGCTTGCATAACTTTGGAAAGTATTATTAGTTTTATGGTACCAAAACAAAAGGAAGTTGTTTTATCTGTTGCATGGCTGACCACCTGCCTACTTTTTGTTCGATGAATAAAAGTTTATTATCAACAGTTTTTGAAGTGATGAACTGCACTAATTTTTATTCTTTGCTTTTGATTCTGTTGTTTGCTTGGTATACTTTCCAGCACATATGGAAGGGTTAAAAGAAATTATAGTTAATATTTTCTTCAACAGCTGTATGAACAAGTTTTGACAGGTTTTAGTTTTCTAGGTGGTACCAATAAGTCCTTGGGAACTCTTACTTCATTCTCTTGCTCTATAATAATATCAGCCTGTCCAGAATATTTATTTAAATTGAAAAAAATTCCATTCCGAAGTCCAGATGTTGAATCCCTCCACTTGCTCTTCCCATGACGTTCAGTTGATTAGAAATAAATTAAATTCTTAGTTAACTAAGAATCCCTAGTTGTTCTTCAGTTTGTTCCTTTTTTCCTTCTTGGTATTTGTGGCTTCTCTGTATCATTTAGCCACAACAGACAGATTTTCACATCATCCCTCTGCAGTGTGAAGAAGAGGCAGATGTGAATTCTGCCACATTTCTCTAAAAGTAGGGTTTTTTTAGATAATGATGCCTTCCATCAGCTTTCTCCTTCTCATTCACTGTGATTGTAGCCTTCTATTTGCAGCTCACCAATATCAACTACTCCCAAATTTCACATTTCTCGGTAAGCATTTTNCTTAAATACTGCTTTACCAAAATGAACAGCATGAAAAAGTCCTGATACCTAGAAGATTGCCTTTTTTTCTGACCAATATCATCTCACCATCTCTTCCCTTGCCTGAACCTAGCTGCTGCCTCATGTACTGGTGCTTCTCAAGTAGGTGTCATGAAACCCCACTCCACGAAGGGAACAGAGACTGTTCAATGGAAAAGGGAGCTGGCTGCAAAAATAAGTTCAGGAATCATTGGTTTTGTAGTTTTGTGGACAGATTATCTTCCATGTACATTATCATACAGTTTGGTATGTGTGGCTATTCGCCACCTTCATTTAACTTCAGTGTCTTTTTTCAAATAAATGGTTGTCATCACTAATGAGGGCATTTTCATAGCTGCTGTGAATAAACAGGCATAAGCCTAAGGGATCTAGGTCAGAAACAACAAAACAAAACTTTTGGGGGTCAACTACCACAAGAATTCTAAAAATCACTGTGAATCCATGTTGGTGCCAAGTCTGGGACTCATACCAGCACTTTACCACCACCAGACATTTCCTTAGCAGAAGTAGAACTGCCTGGACAGTTTGATATCCCATGACCAGGAGCACGTACACAGCACCACGTAGTCCCAGTCTCACAAGGAAGGGTAGGACATCCCTTTGATAAATTATGTCCGAGAGATTGGGAGGCTACATAATATCCCTTATCTAACCAACCACTAACAGAAGAGGTGCAATCAAAGGAAATGGCTCATGGCTTGGATGTATCATTACATCCTGATGAGGAAGCTGGGAGCAAACCAGAATGGCTCTTGATCTGCTGTGAGGGAGAGAGCAGCCTACAGTCATTTACTGGTCACCTCAGTTTCCTGAAGCTGTGATGGCTGCTCTCCAACCTCACACTAAGCATAGCTTAAACACTCAGAGGAAATGGTGGTCCATTGGGAAAAACTCTGGTTTACTTAGATCTTTTAAATTATCCCACAGAAGTTTCATATGCCTTTTCTCATATGTCCAAGCAAATGTTGCAAATATCTATATGAGTAGTACTGATCTCAGAAAATCCCTAAAATGTCTATTGAAAATTCACCCATTGCTAGGACATATTTTTATCAAAAGGTTTCCAATTTTACTGAGATTTTTTTTTGAGAGCAGAGCTATAATCATTCTCTACTGATGTAAACAACCATAGATCTTACTGCATAAAAATTACAAATACAAGTCACTTCAATATTTTTAATTGCTATGTATTTTTTATGTATGTGGCCAAAATTGTCTTCTGTTTGTGGTGTAATTAACCCATATTGTGTTATAATGTCATATTAGACCAGACTTTTCCTGTTTACAAAGCTGTGGCCATTACTTCCCATTTTTACATTACATCTAAGCAGACTGTTCTAAATGAAATTTCCAAAATGCTAAAAATATTCCTTGTGTTATGAACTTAGTAAGATGATGCCCTGGGAGGGGTGAGGGACTGATCAAATGGCTGTGTGATTGTTTTAGCTGCTGGTCAGGTTAAACCATGGCAGCTGACCTTCTGGGAAGGGCAATCTGCTGTAAGTAATTTGAGTTTAGCCCATCCAGCTCCTTCCTTGACTTTTTGCTATTTTTCATTTAAATGCAATAAATCTCATCTATCTATAGTGACGGTTTCAGTCATGAAATTAGTTGAATCAAATTAAAACTGTCAGGACTACTTTCAAATCTGCTAAGACAAAGCTTTCCAAATTGATTAACTGCTACCTCCATATATTTATCAACATAGGTGATAAATACATGCTTCATTTACAGAAGGACCATGTAAGTAATAGATATCTGACTGCATGGTAGCAATAAACTAATTAGACTAGATTAGAAACTGAATAATACAGCTTTGATAATGAAAATCATTGTTACCAACAACAAATGCAACAGATGTATACAAACATTCTAATCCAGACAGATGAAAACCTCCCTTTATTTGTCCTTACTGATAATTATATGCAGGCATGGCACACTATGTAAAGATGTATTATAATTTATTTTTTTTTCTACACCTTCAGAATAACAAAAGTGCACCGTTTGGATCTGCAGTTGCTATGACTTTGTGTACAAGCACAACAAAAACAATGCAACCACCTTCTCAGTGAAAATTCAGGGGTTAAAGGTACATTTTGAGAGGTTATGAAACCTGGGCTACACTGACAGACCTCTAGCTTTCCTGCATTCTAACTTACTTTACCCTATTTTTGCAACAAATGCCTTAAATACTTCATCTGAGCCACGTGATTTTGCTTTCCTGTACACTTCCTTTATTCGCACATCCTCCAGGATAATTACATTTTATCTCTGACAAAAGATGCTGTATGCTGCTTCCTTCCTACCTGGGTTTTCAGTCCAAGACCTTCCAAGGGAGCTACACTCTTGATTCTCACTTGGGGAGGACACAAAGCAGCACAGTGAGACAGAAGGGAAAGAGGCTCCTGCTGCCAAGGGTCATAGGGCATTGCTTGGCAGGAAACAGACACTATATATGATGTTTTTGCAAGATTTATTTGGCAGGTGGGGAGGCTGAGAGCCCACACTCCAACAGTGCAAGTGTAGGGACAAGTTTCCTCAAACAAATGTGTGACACGTAATTCACAGGCACACGTTGTGCCCTAAGTCTACTATTTTATCTATCCTCTCTTAACAGACAGAAATAGGAAGATGTACTTTGAAATCTGATCACTGCCAAACGTAATCTGGAAACCATATTGAGACCTCCTTCTGCTTTTCTTTTTGTATTTTGTTTAAGGTGCTCTTTGCAGAAGGAGCAGTGCTTCATTTTTTATGCAGGTGGGTTAAAGTGCACCTATAAATGTAAGCCAACACCTTGATAAGTAGAATTAGCACAAATCAGAAGAATGTGAATGTACTGGTCTCATTTATTTCTGAGAAACCTTGTTTACTGTGTATCTCAAACGTAGACACTGACAGTGAGATAACTAGCAGGCCAAGATCTATCATTCATCTGAAAGCAGGTCCTTTCTATCCAAGTACCTGGTCATGCCATGGGAAAGGAGGGTGGTGATCTGGTCTCCTTGGATGCTGAAGCCATTAGCTGATTCATGAATAGCAGAAAGGAAAAAATTGCCTTGAACTCATCACCTCTTCACAGAAGAATTTCCTTTTTCTTTCTTTACTTCATCAACTTTCTCCTATATTATGAACTGGCACTTTTTGGAGAGGCTTCATCAAACAAACCGCTGCACATTTTTTGGTAGTTAGGAAAACTGGAAAATGAAACCTTTCCTCCAACTCAGCTGAACCCTACTCCTAGCATCCACCAAAGGGAAATCTAGGTCAACTTCTGCTTAAAAATTATTCCCTTTTGCTGTTCCCCTAGCAGTTGCTATTTTGGGATTTAGGTGGCTGTAGGAGATTAAAACATTTGGAAGTGGGAGCTTCATGAAGCACACATTAAAAGAGAAAGGGGAAAGTTAAGAAAACATTAGAACTTTAAATCATGAGATACTGCACATAGAAGTGGTTTGTACGGCCCTCATATAACCCCCTTTTGTACACACATGAGATAAGACATAGTCTAGGATTCAGAGAAATATAATACCTCCTTCGTAGATTCCCTCAGTTCTCAAGATTTAAGGGCTGCTTTCATCTTTTACAGGAAGTTTTTGAAGCCCACAAGTACTTTGTCTGCTCAAATATCTCCTTTTAAGGCTGAAAGGAAGGATGGTGACGAGCTACTGTGAGAAATAATCAAAAGCAGGCAACGCACTCAAATGGATGAAGGACACACAGCCTACATCATTGGTAGATGTCCTGTTGAGGCACAAAATCCAGAAACAAGCTGTCCTGAAGTAGTGCAATATGATGTTTGAAAAGCAGCTTCTGACACTTAAGAGTGGTAATCCATAAAGCAGACAGTGTTTAGTAGTGGATGGTTGCACTTCATCCTTAGGTAGTAAAATTGAGATTAATCCATAGAATTCAAAAACAAAACCCGTTTGCTCTGGCGGAAAATCTGGCTTATTGCTATGGGGTTTTTTTGTCTGAACAAAGGTAATTTTGACTGAAGGAAAGCAGGTGATTTTTAAGAAAATTACCATAAAAGAATAGTGCAACCTGGTTAAAGTGTTTATAAAAAAACTTTGAAATGTCCATTTCCCATGGAGGTTTTGTTTAAGATTTTTCAGAGCTTTGCTTTCTAATTTCAGTGAAGTGTCTCATCACAGCATCAGCCATTCAGTTGCTCTCAGTGAAAAATGACTCGCTTATTTTAATATGATATACAGATATTTGACTTCATTTTTCAGAAAACAAGAGACTATCTTTAAATTAAAAAAAAAAAATAGCAGCAAGATTTACCTTTAATGAAAACTAGAAGCCAAAAATTTATTTCCATGCTACCAGGTGTTATTATACTGTCTTGAAAATTTAAGATTCCAGTGTGGAAAATGCTATAGATGACAATTAGAATCAATCCTGGTTTTTTATGATACTTCAGCACTAGTGCAAGTTTCCAGAAAATCATCACTGGGCAGACACTTATCTTATGGCACATTTCAGGATTGTAGAAGCCATGTTAAAAACTGGCACAGCAAACTGGACAGAAATACAAGTTACTCCATAGTGCTTAGCCAACAAATCTATATTATTTTGGAAAGAACTTTTTGAGTGATGAGAAAGGCACTGAGTCATTATGCTAAATAAGCAAGCACTAACAAATTTCCAGAGCTACAGTGAGCTTATGATTCAGGAGACTTTTTTAATGACATAGAAATTGTTATGGATCTTTTCCGGGCTGTGTGCTGTGCTCCGAAGTTCTCCCCTTGAGCCTAAGGGGGAGGGCACTACAAAGCTACTTTGTGCTCCCCAAGGAGCAATGAAAGAATCCAGATGTTCAGAATATGCCCCAGCAAATGAGATATTCAGCATAAAAATGACCAAGTCAGACATACTGGTGCTCATTTTTGTGCACACAATCACTGTAGACATATTGTATTGGTTCATAGATGGGATGAAAGAAGGATGAGTATAGTTTCCCCATATCTCCCTTATATCACATAATGTTGAATTTCTCTTCTTTATCCCTGCTCAGAGCCTGCTAACTTGTACTTCACTGACAAATACCTTGCACATGTTAAAATACATGCCAGAAGGAAGGCTGTTTGAAGATAACAAGAAATGGAGCATTTATCACTTCACTTGAAATGCTGCTCCAGTGATTAAACATTCTCGCTGTTTAAAATATGAGTTCAATGTTTAAAAATGTGTCTAACTTCAGTTTACATGGGTTCACCTCCCAGCCACTGGTTTCTCTTACACTGTTCTCTGGGCCATGTAGGAGGTTGAATGCAGCACTGGAATGCCTAGAGATTTTGTGGAGCTCAAATCACATGGATGAGCAATGATGGAGCTTTTGTGGAGCACCATCACATTCAGATGGAGCCACAATTAATCTGACCTGGTCTTGAAGAGAAACTTCCTTTGAACTGGATGTAGGACTGGATGATCTCCAGACGTCTCTTCCAAACTATATGTCTGTAATTATAGAGTCATTGAATTATTTTGGTTGGAAAAGACATTTAAATCATCAACCATTAGCCTAGCCCTGCCAAGTCCACCATCTACATATCTTTTAAATACCCGCAGAGATGATGACTCAACCATTTTCCTCAGCAGCTTGTTCCAATGATCAGCTACTCTTTCCATGAAGAAACGTTTCCTAATATCCAATCCAAGCCTTCCCTGGCCCACCATGAGACCATTTCCTCTTATCTATCACTTGCTACTTGGTAGAAGAACCTACTGGGCTACAATATCATTTCAGGTAGTTGTAGAGACTGATAAGGTCTCCCTTCAGCCTCCTTTTTCCCACACTAAACAACCCTAGTTCCCTCAGTCTTTCCTCATAGGACTTGTGCTTTAGACCCTTCACCAGATTCTCTGCTCTTCTCTGCACATGCTCCAACAACTCAATGTCTGTCTTGTAGTGAGAGACCCAAAAGTGCACACAGTACTCCAGGTGTGGCCTCACCAGTGCTGACTACAGGGACATGATAACTTCCCTGGTCCTGCTGGCCACACTACTGCTGGTACAAACCAGGTTACTGCTGACTCAGCTGGCAACCCGAGCACACTGCTGCCTCATCTTCAAGTACCTGTCAATCGACACTCCCAGGTCCTTCTCCTCCAGGCAACTCTCCAGCTGCTTTAACCCAAGCCTGTAACATTACATTACAAGGAGAGAACAAATACACAGCATATTAATTTCAGTTTCTTTTTCCTCTAAAATTCTCAGCCTTACTCCATCTTGCCCCACCCCAAAACTAGGGTACTCATTGACACATTCCCTAAAACCACTAGATCCTTTTTGTGGGACACCTTTACTTAACAGATTTCTATCAATCTTCCTCACCAAAAAAAAAAAACCAAAAAAAAGGCTTCCTTTCTTCAAATAGTGCATTATCCTTTTGCCAATATTAATCAGAAACATTTCTCTTTATATGAGCTATATGCTTTCTCATGTTTAGTTTTTTAGGTCCCGTAGATCATACCCATTTTCTTGGTCGGTGGTATTGTAAGACACAGTAGGTGATGTGTGGTTAACAGTTCTGGTATCACTATACACATAATAATCAAATTCTAATGAATTAAAAGGTTGGTTTAATGAGATGAATATAGACCTGATTGTCAAGTGTTCAAGGATTTTTTTTTTTTTTTTGTGTTTTGGAGGAAGCACTTTGACTTTCAAATTAGGGGAAGTTTTTTCATCTGACCCTGACAAGGAAGTAAAGAAGAAATTTATTATAGGTAATAAACTCATATGTAGGACATTTCAGAACTAGACAACAAGTATTTTTATTCTGTACACAACAAAGAAGTTTGCATCTGTTGAGATTACTAGTTGTGTGTATGAAGTGCTGAAATTACTTTAAAATAATTGCTTACTAAAGAGCAATTCATAGAATGAAAGCTTTTGTAACAAGAACTGTAGGAAGCGGCAAAGGAGATGACATGCTGGTGAAACCACCCTTGTGATCTCCTGGGAGCAGCACACAGTCAGAGCGAAGCCAAGATGGCCAAGAGCTGCCATGGGGATGGTCACCCGTGGGTGTCTCTCCAGGTCTTGGGGTGAGAGGGGCTTGAAAATATTTCAGCTCAAGACCTGGCTCCATTGAAAATATGAGAATACTGTCAGTGCTTCAGATGCAAGACTCTAATTCTGCTAGACCATGTAGAGCACCTAAATTTATGTTTAAAATATCTGAATAGCTGATATTGGAAATGTGTTCCCAGTTTTAAAGCTGACTGGGAAAGAAAGGGAGAGATTGAGAAATAGAATGAAAAGGTGAGATGCAGGGGAAGGTGTTGCTCTGAAGGCTTTTTAGAGTCAGTGGTTTCATCCTGAAGTATAAGGAATTTTTGTTTATTGTAAAGGCTTAAACTAAAACCATTAGAAAACTGGCCTTTTGTATTTCAAAATTTACATCAAACTCAGCTTCTAGGCAAGCTGTGCCACTTTTCATCCAGATTTCTGGGAGGAAAGCAATGGAGTAGCATTATTCATGGAGCTGTTTAGCAGATTCTGCGCTTCCTTGAGAAAATCCAGTAGAGAAAGTTCAGTACTGATTACTTATGGATATGTTAAGGTATATGGAACCTATGATGGCATACTGAATTCTAATTTTTTCTTCTAATAGTTTTCTGCTTTTATTAGTAACTTTCTGCTCTTTTTGCTTTCCTTCTCTCAGTTCAGCAGTAGGAAAAGCATTTGAATTATTCAGTCTTGTTTCCTTCAGAAAATAAGATAGTAAGTACAAGCTACCTACCCTTCCCCTTTCTCTAATAACATCAGGAACCTGTAGCCAATTTATACAAATTTAAAATTTGCCAAGACTCTGTAGGAGTCTCAGTGACAGGTCCTACAGATAGCATGAATCCTAAATATTGAGTATGAGCTACACACTACCAGGAAAGCATGAGCTCAGCTGCCTCTACGTATCAGAGATACTTACAGGCCAACGTTATTTGAAGCCAGAAAGTCACACCACAGCTTGTTTGGCTGTATATGTCTGTTTTTCCTCTTCTCTGGGGAAGAATAACAATAATGGGGCAGTGCTGAATGTGGACCCCAGGGAACAGAGGAGACAAGGATCAGTCTGATAGCAGCAGTTATCAAGCCTGAATTAATTTTTAAATACTTTCATTTTTCATGTTTTTTACCAAAGAGAAGACAAACAAATCAAGTGTTCATGTTTATATTTGCATGACCATTATATTAATGTACACTATAACTGATAGCATTGTTCAAAAGAGGAAAAAAAACCATTGCTTGCTAAGGTGGTTCCCTTATGCAGGTAGGAGTTAATCTTGCACTTTACATTTAAGATACTTGTAGCCCACACACAGTTTAATCAACAGTCATGGCGAGCTTGAGGGGAAAAAAAGCATTGCAATCATTGTGCTACATAGTATGAATAGCATTTGATGACACATTGCAGACACAGCCAGAAATAACATGCAAAAGGATGCTTCACAGAACAGATTTCATCATGAGCTCCAGCAAGCAAGCTTAAGAGGTTGTAGTTCAACCCTTATCCATCTGCCTATGTTTCCTACTCAAATTATGTGGTTTTGCTCTTTCTATTTCTCTGTTTGGAAGATATCAAAAGAGCTAGAGGCAAGAAGTGGGTGGCAGTCTCTTGGCCCTTGTCATTCTTAACAGCAGCACGGGGATGTGCTAGGGGCAGACCCATGGTGGGGAGCGATGATGCTCAAGTGGTGGAATTCTCCTAGGAGACAGGCTGCTCACCTGGTTGCATGGATCATTCCTTTGTAGGTAGAGAAGCTCAGCATCTCCTCTGCCTGTTATATTGCATCCAAGTGTAGACTAAATTTAATTTTTCCCTTTAAATGTTAAGCTTGTTTTAGTTTTCTCCCCTATCCTTTATTGAAGTGTGTATGGGGAGTTGTGTATATTCACACTTTTTTATATGGTTTAATTAGCATAACATATAATGTTTGTAGTTTTTGAAGAGTTTTTTTTTCCCATTTGCTATCACAACTTTTGTATGTAATGTCCAGATGGTGATTGATATCTAGGTCATATTTAGATATTGATATAAAAGGAGCAAAATTTCAACTGAAAAAGTCATTTGCCATATCTGCAGATAACTTTATAAGACAAATTACAAACTCAGTTTGTGGCAGAGAATATATATCTCCTAGCAGTTCAAACTACTAGGGTTGTGTACTTTTCTGTAATGTATTTGGAAATAGAAATCATTTTGATAGATAAAAAAGTGCAATATTGAGCACATAGAACATAAATCCTTCATTTCAAACTGAAATAAATAGTAATTTTGTACTGCTTTCATATACCTACTTAAGTGTTTGCAGCAATGATCAATTGTATAGAGAGATTGATGTGAAATAACTCTGGGCAGTACCACATGTGCTTTGGTTTAGTCATTTGAACTCAAGAAACTGCAAAGCAGATGTACTGAAAAGGACATGCTGGTCCTCGTGGACATGAAAGTGAACATGAGCCCACAGAGCAGCCTTTAGGCCAAACCAGCCAACAGCATCCTGGGATGCATTAGGAAGGGCATTGCAAGTTGAGATGGTGATCCTTCGTTGGTCAGGAACATATAGAATGCTGTGTCCAGACCTGGTCTCACCAGTAGAAAAGAGACATGGACATATTGGAGGAACAGCAGTGAAGTGATATGAAAAAGTTCAAGGGTTTGTTGCTTGGGGTTTGTATAGCATCTGCTATACAGGGACACTGACAGGCAGGAATGTACAGAGACAGAGACCTGGGACTGTTTGGTCTGGAGTAGGGAAGGATCAGTGAGGATTTTATCAGTGTGTATAAATGCCTGTTAGGATGTGAAAAAGGGGGTGAAGAAGGAGGAGTGAAATTCTTCTCAGGAGTACCAGTGACAGGACAGGAGGCAATGAGCACAAAATCAATACATGAATATCCTTGTAGAAAATAGAAGGTGGCCAAACACTGGAACAGGCTTCCCAGAGTCTCCACCCCTGTGAAACTCAAAATCCCACTGTATGTAGCCTTGAGCAACAAGATCTATAGTTCCTCCTGCTTTGACCCATGGGGTGGAACTACACACTTTCTCTTCCAACTTCAATTGTTTTGTGATTCTGTGATTCACAAATTTCCCTGTATTGCCCATATAGGATGAAAATCTCTTTAAACAAGGTCACCTATTTGGCTGTTGGGACTTAGATAATGTATTTTAAAAAGGTATTTAATCTATGTGAAACTAATTTAGTCTTGACTTAGAAGGAGATAGCTGTTTAGATTCATACAGCTGGTACAAACTTCCTTGGCAAAGCTACTAGAGAATGAACTACACTAGAAGAATCTGGCAGCCAAATCATACTTTCCCTCAGTGCTGCCCTGTTGACCTGATCAGTCAAATAAAATCACTAAGGGGAACCTAAGCCTGTAATGTCCTAATTTTCCAAGACAGCTTGAAGATGTGATCTAAAAATCATCATAGCCTGATATTGATAAAGATCTGGTCTCCATACTGAATTAACTGAACTTCATAGGGTCCGCAAGAGACAAAATGCAACCTAGAGTAATTTTCTATCAGTTAAAAGTATTGTAAAGTTCTTTTATGGTCACTTTGTGGAACAAGTGTGCCACAACTCCTGAACTTTCTATCCCCTGGAGTTACTTAAGCAACCAAGAGTGAGGACTCCAACCCAGTGGAACAATTTCTGCTTCTTTTTATATAGTATCTCTAGAACATCATTGTCATCCACCTTTCCTTGACATTGCATTAGTTCTTAAGAGGGCAAACGGCTAAAAAATTGTCTTTCCTCTGCTGTTATGACTTCAAATAATATTGAATGGATCCTTGTAGTGCTCTTTTGAATATATTTGAGGAGTTAACACAATGATTTCTGTGTTATGGTTTTGTGGTTTTTTTTTTGCATTCAGAAACTGAAAACAGAACTCTGAAGACCTGGATTATGAGGCATGTTTACAGATTAGTACCACAACAGGAGACGAAATCAGTTAGCAATACCTGCTTGGATAAATAGTCTGATATGGAATATTTTGCACCTGCAGTGTGACACAAATCCTGATTCTTCCCTCTCTTTCCCCCATTCTGTCTAGTAAACTAACTTAACATCATAACTTAAGATCAGATGTGATCAAGTCTTTTGCTGCTAACTCATCACTGAAAAGAACATCAAAGTGAAAGATTGGAGATTGCTGCCAGAATGATGTGACACCTCTTAATCATCATGTTTTATGGCCATGCTTTTTCTTGTAAAACCAGGGAAATACCACAAGTGTCATTGCAACATTTCCTGTGTTCCTATGTTTCCATGTTCCCTTTTGCACTGTGAAAGGATAGCTTTGTTTAATACAGAATATGGTTTCATTCACAGTCTCTCAGTAGGAAGTACTGAAATAAAGCACAGGAGATAAAGCGTAACATACCTCTGCCTCTTTGCAGATTTGAAATGACAGCCTGGTATGCTCCCTAAGAAAAATACAGCTACTTACCGTTCTTCAAAGTCATCTTACAATTAGCATGATCCACAGAAGAACAGAGCGCCAGGTTAGCATTCAGGAAACTCTTGTCACAGGCAGCTGAAGATTCTCCAAAATTTCATTAAGAGAAGGCATAAATATAAAAGATGGGAAGAAACAAGTACCAAGAGAGGCACTGAGTTAGAAAGTCTTCCAAAAGATGATGAAAGGAATTCAAAAGAACAAAAAACCTCCATGGATACTGATACTGACTCCCTTCCTGTGTCGATGAAAGGAACTGTAGTACACTGAGCTTCTTATAGTAACCACCAAAGAAAAACAAAATAAAAAACTGGAATTTTGAGACCTGCTTCTATCAAAATACTTGGGTTACTCATTCAATGTTTTCTCACTGAATAGAAGTCCAATGAGATTTGATTTTATTTCCCAGGCTCTCTGATTAACCTGTCTCCCATGATTAGCCATGGCTAGTTACTCCTGTGTTGCACCAGAGCTGATCAAAGAAGTAAAGCAGCCTAGCATATCTCATGGAATATAACCCATTCAGAAAACTCTGTCCTCAAAGAATTGGCTCATCTGTGGATTTTCAGGCAGGAAACAGAAAGCTCAAGGAAGAAAGTGGTGAATTAAATCCCCCTTTGTAGTAGCCAGTACACATTCACAGATCAGGTTTGCATAAAACTAGTGGTAGGGTCTAAGCATTTTAAATTAGTTTTCTCTGAAATGTTAAACTAAGTTGACCCAAGTCAGACAAATTAGACCATCAGTCCACAGATGGTGGGCTCCCAACAGCAAAAGCTGCTTCACTGAGACTCGGAGCTTCACAAGAGCCTGACCAAGTACCAAGTCTAAGTCTGCACAACTAATTCATACATACAACATAGCATGGCTTTAACACCAAAGCCTAATCAATCTGACACAAAGAAGCCCATAAGTCTACCATGTGTACTACATTCTACTCAGAATGCTTTGCATGTAATCATTTTCACTTCTGCCAAAAGACACACAGCAAGCAAAAAAGATGTGAATACACCTAAATTAATTTCTGAGGAGACAGGCTAAAGAGAGGGAAGACATCCTTGGTAATACAGAACAGCTGAATTTTGGGTTTCTGGTATGTTGACCATTCATTCACAATTTAAGTATATTTACCATGTTGCTTAGAAGATTTAGTTAAAAGGTTAAGTTATGATCCTCTTATGAGATGCTTTGAGAACCATTAAAATCCTTGGTCAGTTTAAGGTGAAAATGAATAAGAGAGCTTGTAAGTAGCTAACCATTCAACTGATGGGATGGATTTGGGTACATTTCCTAACACCTTCATTAATACTGGGCTTGGAAATTTTTTGGGATACCAGTTAAACATGAAGAAAGAAGAGTTTAGAGGAAAAAGTAATCAGAAATCTACAAGTAGCATAGAGAAACATTGGTAGGAAAGAAGCAATAAGAACTAGGGGGCAGAAATAAAATAATTAAAAAACCCAAACAAACCAGGAGCTGCAGTAGACTGTGATATTTCAAAGAATGTACTCCTTTGTCCATCAGACACTGCCAAGAAACCGAAAAATCTCAGCAAAAATGATATTTCATTCTGATAAATGTATACACTGAAGTATTTACTGATCTATCATTGGAGTCTCCCTCTGATGTTCAAAAGCCACCTGGATGCGTTCCTGTGTGACCTCTTCTAGGTAATCCTGCTCTGGCAGTGGGGTGGGACTAGATGACCTTTTGAGGTCCTTTCCAACCCAGGTCATTCTGTAACTCTGTTATTTTAATTGTTCAGTATTTACATGGCGTTTAAGATGCTCACAAAATGCTCATCTACTTGGCACACTGTTCATCTTATGCAAGTGACAAGCAGTCTAATCAATAGCATTTGTTCCAGTGTAAACATGATTTACTCAATAAATGATAGCTGAGATGTAATTATGGTTGCATCAGAATTTTCTAGAAAGAGCAAAATTCAAGACTTAGTTTACTAATGTATTTATGTATGTAATATAACTTAATGAGATGTAATAGGCATTAATCACCTGTCTGAATGTCTTACAAACATTAATGAAAGTAACTGTTTACTTCTAGATAAATATACATGACATAGTAAACATTTTGATACAGAAGAAAAGATATTCTCTGAACCTGGGTGGTGAAGCTAGTACTCAAAAGACTTTCCACATTAGTGACACAGCAGAACAAAGACAGAAACCAAGGAAAACTTTACACACTTCTGCCCAAGATAAATGAAGAGGATGCCCAATGGTTTGAGAACCTATCTGAAGAGAATAAAGACTTTCCACCAAAAAAGCTATGAGTAGGACTGGAAAAACAAAGAGAGGGAAGAACAGCACCACCTTGGATTTCACTTTTCCTTCTTGAAAAGTCTGGATAATACCAGCAATCTGGATACAAGATCTATTTCCCTATTTGCCTTTAGGCATCCATCTGACAGTGTTGTCCTACCCCTCCAAGTGAGTGTTTTGGTTTTTTTTTTATGCTTTGTTTTTTTATTTTCTTTTTTTTTTCCTCTTTTGGATTGATTTAAAAGCCAGTGACATTTAAACTTTCTATCAAAAAATGGATTTCACATTGCCTCACTTGCCTGATCCTTCACCGTACTAGGAACAGAATAAGAATGGATTTTAGCCACTGCAGCTCAGACAGAATAGTAAGATCTGTCAAGGTAACAGAAGCCTCTGAGCAGTTGAAATCTCCCTACAATTTTATGCAATTATTTATTTTACCAAAGGACTAAGTGTTTTTGGATACATCTGGACATGATTTTTCTAAGTCTGTGTTGTGATCTCTGTTTGCACCAAGGTTTTTCCTTGCAGATCAAACTAGAGTCATCTATCATTTACAAGATGGGCTATCAAAAGTATTTCTAATTTGGATCATGCTGAGAGATCGCTTGGCTGGTTAAGATATCTTATAAATAAGTAAAACAAACTACCAGTCGTGATGCGGAAGTCCGCATGCTGTCAACTTCCAGGGTTTTCACCTTCTGTGTGCAGCTCCCACATACGGATCCTGGCCAGCTACAATAAATAAATAATCTGGTCATTAGCAGATATGACAGCAGTCAACATTCCTGCTTAGGTTTTCCTGCTGGATCTTCCAGATGAAAGTTTTGGAGAGCAGAGTTTTGTGTTCTGATCCTAACTTTTACTTCCCTCCATGAATTTCATTAGAAGCCAAGATTTAAGGCACAACTATCCCTATGTTTCTAGGGACCATAGAATGAAATGAAGTCAGAGCCAGAGAGTTATAGTTGTTCAGTTGTTCAGCACTAATTATAAGACACCTATAACATGTGATTGCTATTTACAGTAGCCTGCCATGCAAGAAAAACATTTTCTTGAGCTGCTTGTGAATGTAGCAGTGTGAGTATGGCACTGCAAGTCATTAAGTTCTTTTCTCAGAGGCTAAAAGGAAGCCAGGAAGATATTTTTATTCTCAGATTAATCTAAAATAGGGAGTGTCTTTCTGAAGCAAATTCTTCTTTCCAAAGGTCAAGTGAGGTGAGCTGAGAGACTTAATTACATGTGTTAAGTGATCCTTTGTCAACCACACAAAAACAAACAAACAAACAAAAACACACACACACACACACAAAACCCTTTCACAGCTCTATATCGACAGGATTTCCATTTTTCTTGGAAGTCAGCGATGACTTCAAGGTCGAGTAGGCATAGAGAAAGTTCTGAGATTAACAGAAAAACAGTTCAGACTACTCTTTTTTTTTACAGTACACTAAGTGCCATAACATTGCTGCCACAGTTGTGCCAAACACCAGTAAACACCTCTCTTTTCTCACTGCTGGAAAGATCACAAAGCATGGCAATCTGGGAACAGGATGCTGGACCCCTGCTCAACAGGTCCCATCACGCTAACATTCAGAAACATGTAAATTTTAACTAGATTTTTTCCTATGTCTTTTATAATGGAACAAATATGGGAGCTGTCAACATGCACAGGCAGATTTTTATTTTTTTTAACCCAAAGCTGTGTTTGACAAAAGTAATCTGCAGAAAGTTGGATTCAACATTTTAGTACTTCATGAAAGCAAGCAACTCATCACATGTATATGCTGCTCCCACAGTGATGTGAGTGGTTTGACTGGAAGAATTATACGTATCTGGTTTGTGAGTCACTTACATTAACATTGGTCTCTTTAGCTGTAGTATTTGTTCTTCTGCATGAAATCTATACAGTAGCTTGCAAAAGTCCAGCACATTTAGAAGCAAGTTCCTATATTAAAAAAATTGAGTTTAGTTCACCATAGAGTGATAGTCTCATAGATTCTATTTCTGTACTAATGGTTTCTTTTTTTAAAACATTAAATAAGCAGATGAATAACAGAAAAATATGTAGATGAATAACACCATATTTTTATGAGGTTTGGGTTTGGGTTTTTTTTTTGTTATTTACTTGTCTTCCAGTTATTTTCTTATATAGAACAGGATTAAAACAGGGATTTAGCAGTGGGGTTGAACAGCCACTTTCAGTATCCTAGAAGTAGTGTAAAAACATTTAGGTCATACAAAAACACAGTATTGCTCCGAAAATAGCAGCTTATTGGCATAACTGGAACACCTCACACACTTGAGTAATTGTTTCAGGCTGCCTGTAGAATTGACACTTTATAAACTTCTCAGGATTTGCAGCTGAGAAGAAAAATCTGAAGAGGTAAAGGCTTGTCTAGTTTAGGTTTTCCAGCCCCAGAAACAGCATTCTGGTGTAGATACAGACAACTTGCACCAATGCAGTTCACCCTGTCTTTTCTCTATAGCAGCTCTGCACCAGGAGCTGTTTTCTGCTCTCTGCCAGCTATGGCATAAATGGGTGCTCTATTTATAGGTAAACTTCCTGTGAACCATGGAAAAACATTCTTTCATTTCCCTTACATTTTTGCCTGTTCAAAATCCCAAGAAAGCCATTTCACTTTTCAGATGTTAATGCCTTTTTAAAACTCATTATATAGATATGTTTTAGCTGGAGATTTTTTTTTTAAATTATCACTGTTATACCCACACAAAATTGTACCAATTAGATCAGAACACCTGCTGTCCTGTAAATAACCCCATAGCTTGATACCTTTTCTTCATTTTTGTGGACACAGCCCTTTGACTCATAATCCAGCCTAGTACATTTAGCTTGTGAAGGGATACTGAAAACTAAAAATTAATAAAAGCCAGAAGAAAGTAATATTTCTAAGTAAACTCTGTTCAAGTTTTTCAGGTTATTTTGTAAATTAATTATTCTGTTTTCCAAGCTACTACAACTAACCTGCCTGGCTTAAATTTTGTCTCCATCTCTCACTACTCCCCTACTAGGGTTTTGTTTTGTTTTCCCTCGGTGAGAAGCAAAAAATTTCCAACTTCAGACATCTCAAGACATCTACCTCCATGTAGGAAATGGTAGCATAAGACTTCTGTCCAGATGTTCTCAGTATCCTAGAAATAACTACAACGTCCAGCATGAGCTTTATGTCAGTCGAAGTTACCAAACAGGAAACGACTATGTATTTGTCTTTTCTGGGGCTGTGTTCCTGTGTTCTTTTCCACATCTGAGCTAACTCTGCAGTTAACAGGAAGAGGTGGATGATCCATATCCCAAGGTTGGAGAACCTACTTCAGCTGCCTCTTTCTAAAAA
>VXBZ01005222.1:197117-227857 GCA_013399135.1 Heliornis fulica | reverse complement strand
AAAAAAAAAAAAGAGGGAAATAATACTTCCCATTTCACTAAAAAGTTAATGAAAATAAAGTAGTTCAGAAGTAATGTTTAGAGTTAGGGGCAATTGTTCCTAGACTAATGAATAACATAAATATATGTATTTGAATGCATTTTACAAAACTACTGAAGTATTTTCATACCTGATCTGAAATGCTTTGAAGATTGCTTTCAAAAATCTCTATATATTACCAAATGCTATCAGTGGTAAGTCATATTATGAACCTGCTCAAAGTTTGGATGAAACATTTTGGATGAAAGGTCTTTGAGCCTTTTTATGGTGCGAACTTGTCCAGAACCACCAAAACCTTTATTTTTTCAACTTGTCTTTGGAATACAAATAAAGAAGTTGTAGTGAATGCCTTCTGTTCATTAAAAAAATGCAAATCTGGGAATTAATCTCTTGATCTTCATCGCCAGGAATTTTCATTTGAATATTTAAGTAAGGGTAAACTTTTATGAGGTAAACTCATTTTCAGTTTGGGGTATTAGATGAAAATGCTATAGTCAAAGATATGTTCATATAGCCCCCAGAACATTAAAAAAGTTTCAACATATTCAGCAGATTTGGCAAAAATCTGGAATTCTGAAGATGAAAAAAAAATAGTGAACTTGTTTTGATGATTTTAGCTTTAACACTTTACCAGATGTACACAGCTGTAACCAGTCTTCTAGAAGGACAGGCAAAAATCCACCATCCTTTTTACCCAAATATCACATGAAATATACAAGGACAGTCTTCACAGAGGTCAGTAGCTTTAACTATCATTGGAGAGAAACTAGGATTGAAAATTACTATCAATTTATCACACCAGTAATAATTCTTTTAAAAATTGCTATTGTATTTCTAAATTAATGAAATGTAATAAATTTATTTAATTAAAATTAATTATTTAATTAAAAATATTCTCTACATCTTCAGATTTTCTCAGTCATACAAGATACTAACATTTTGGGAAAGGCAACATAGGACCAATTTTTGTTTTGTTTTGTTTTCACTTTGCTGTTTACTTCAAAGGATATTAAAATGCCTGTAAAACTTTTTCTCTTTATCCTCTACAATAGTTTCTTGGAATAAAACAGCAACATTATATATCTCATAGGAAAGGAGCTCCAAAATGTTTGGTTGGAGTGCATTGAATGTAACTTTGGTACTACTTTATAAAAAAATGCTTCTTTGGCCCTAGCTCTGCTCAACCTTGCCAAGAGCCAAGAGTTCAGGACACCTCTCTGGTTTTCTACAGAACTATTTTATAGATTTTCTCATAAAACTTTAAATTTTGGTTGGGTTTTGGTGCTTTTTGGGGATTTTTTAAAGGGAAAAGATACTCCCATTAGGCTAGTGTTAAGTATTTTGTATGCCTTTTCCCACAATTAGACTTTGTTGGAGTACTTCCTGCACTTTGCCTTGGTTTTGTTTGCAGTCTGTGTGAGATTACATGGGGTTTTCCTTAACTTTAAAAATCTTATCTTTTGTTGATGGGAGTGACCTCCCTATTTTTAGAGCCTAATGCAAGACCCATCTTTTCACATGAGTCTTTCCTCAGTAACAAAGAATGACATCATGTTCCAGTGTTACTTTTAAGAATATAACCAGACTCTTAGTAGCTCAATATCAAAGATTAAATCATGACATGTAATCCAAGACCTTTTGTAAGGTACATCTGCATAAGAAACTCTCTCTTATAAGCATAGTAAATTTGTTTTGCCTAGCCAATGAACTGATATCAATGCAACTACAGCAGCTTACGTTTCAGCAATCAAGTATACACCAGGCTCCCAGACAGGATTAGACCTACTGGGACTTTTCTACACTACGCACATTAAGACCATGTCTAGATAACTGCCTTGGTACCACTAGATTACAGTGCAGCAAAAAAACTGTTCTCACTCAGGGACTCATGAAGTCCAGAAGCTGGAGGTGTGAGGGTTGCACATTTGGAAGGGTGAGGGTCACAAAGTCAGCACTTCTGAAATGCATCCATCCAGAGGATGCTGAAAACACATCATGTTTCTGGTCAGAGGCCTACAAGAACATAAAGCTCTGGTCATATCTTTAATGACAAAGCATTTTTCACCAGGGTGATTCAGCTGCATAAAATAGAAACATGAAACATCTTTATGGATGCTGTAAGACCCCCACAGGCACTTCAGTTACTGTAACACTGATGCTTGTATTTACCTCTCATCCTTGTCAAAACTATCATGAAAGTAGCATACTCTTACCACCCCAGCTAAAGAGGTCACTATGTACCACAACACAGTACACATTTGGATTTTAGCAGTGAAACATGCAGAAGGCACTCAGACACTGCAGTGTCAGAACAAAATCCTTGATGTTAGATAAATGCAACTGTTAGTATGCACTCTCCCCTGTGGGAGAACAAACATGATTGATGTGAGTTAACTTTTGAGTCTTCCAGCAGAAATAGGTTGTTAGGAGAATTTACTGACTGTGAAAGGGAGGTTGCAATTGTTTCTTCTTGGCAAAGCGGAGTGTCCTTACTGTGGAGAGGGTTAAAAAGCAGAAGAAAATAATGTGTAACTGTTTTCGAGGAAGAAGATATCCCTTCATCTTGGGCACTCTCTGGGAAACTTGACTGATCTCAGTTATCAGGATAAGAATTAGATATGGGGCGTAGAGAGAAATCCAGAGGGAAATATTCTGCTGGCTGGGGATGTTATGCATTTATGAAGTGCCATCCATATTCACTTGCTATGACAACAAAGCCTTATTGACACCCTTTCCTTACCGAAAGAACAGCCTTTTTCACCAACATCTGTTTCCCCTGTGAGGCAAGAGACTTACCTCCTTAACTTAAAAATACACATAGCAAGTCTTCAGTAGGCAAAGGAGATTATAAGCTATAATTTCTGAACAATGGTTAGTGTGTAATGCGTTCACCCACTCATGAGCTACAAATACACTGCATATCATCAAGAGCTTTTGATAATTTTGTCATCTAGTGCTTTCAAAAATGTTTTTAGATTTCTGCAATATGTTCAGCTGTGAAAGTGGCACATATCCAATGTTAACAATAGACTCTATGCTATGAATCACCAAAGGAAGAAAAAAATAATGATTAGTCATATTAGTTGGAATATATCAGAGCAAGCAAACACAACCCTATCCCTTAGTATTCTAGAGACTAAATCTCTCAAAATTCCTGAATTCTGTGACAATTTTGCCAAAGGAAATCCTGCTTTAAAATTCAAACTACCTGGAGACTGCAGTATTTTTGCAAACAAACATAAATATATTTATGAAGTCCTGATGCAGCACTTGCTGAAAATTTTTTCCCATAGTTCTGATAGCCTTATAATTTGGGGGTGGGGGCAACGGACAGGGAAGGAGGGGCTATAGCCTAGCTGCTGCATGATCTAAGGTTGCTGGGTCAGCTTTAGTACAAGTCTTGAAAGTATTCATGTCAAGTGTCACACTGCTTGAAAAGTAGATGTCAGAGCCCTTCTGTGAACAAGGTGGTCATTACTGTGCTGTCTAGGGATAGCCAGCAGGAAAATTTGATTACACAAACATACGTCATGTCAGCACACTTCAGGGTGTCTGTAAAGTAGTGCCTCTGCCAAGTCAGGATCTGCAGCCCAGAACTTTCCTTTCCCCTCAAATCACCGAGGTCCAGTCTTGTCACTGAAGAGATCTCACTCAGTACTTTTAACCTCTTTTATAGTACATACAAAGACGTGGTCCTATGCCAGTACTTCAGAAGTGAGCAGGAGAGCCAGTTTCAACTACTTCTCTTTGCTTGAGAGGTTTCAAGCTTGCATGTCTGTAAGGAAACAGTTCATCTACTGTTGGTTATTCTGCATTGGAAGTCTCTCTGCTTCAGCCTGTTTAAGCTGTTCTGTCACACAGGAAAAGGTCTTGAGATTTGCTTGATCATAAGAAGAAATGGTAGCCTGATTTGATAGCCAAGTAATCATCACACATACCAGAAGGGAAGAATCCTTATTCCTAAGGATGTTTTAGGCATTTTATCTACTGACCTTTGAACAAGCTGCAGGAGCATGCAGAACAGCGCATATCTTAGTACCTAGGGCAGCATGATGGTGCTGCGTGGAAACATTCCAACAGCCTGAAAACTTCACCCATTGTTTGAAATTTCCCACCTCCTTCAAATTCCACAGCCAGACTACACCAGATTATTAATATTACTCCATAAGCAAACATTGCCAGCTAGTTAGATCTCTCATGTTTATTTCTGCAACACCTCTTTAGCAATATCACAACATCATCAGCTGTAAGAAACTATCAACCAGTCATGGAAAGGGACAGCAGGAGCTGAGCACAAAGCACCAACATGTCGTTGCACAAACAACCAGGAATTATAGATACCTTTAAATTATTTTTCTTGTTTTTAAATAAACATTAAAAGTTCTTTACAAAAAGAACAAAAACCAAAAAAGTTCTTTACTGTAAGAGTGGTGGAGCACTGGAACAGGTTGCCCAGGGAGGTGGTGGATGCCCCATCCCTGGAGACGTTCAAGGCCAGGTTGGATGAAGCCCTGAGCAACCTGATCTTGTTGGGGGTGTCCCTGCTTCTTGCAGTGGGGTTGGACTAGATGACCTCTGGGAGTCCCTTCCAACTCTAATCATTCTATGATTCTATGATTCTATAACTGTAGTTTTAGTCATTGTGTTGAGAGCTCCTCTTCCCATAAAGAACCACTCTCTGACACTGTGACTTTCTCTTTTTCTCAGTGTTCTTGGACCAGCTGCTGTTGGAGAGGACAGCCTTGAGACGGCAGAGGAGTAGAAGCACCAACATCTCCAACAGCCCTAGAAAGCACCAACATCAGCCCTAACTGAAGCTGTAAACCCATGTGCAATGGTGTACTATATTGCTCTTTGATACTTCAGGGGGCATATTTACAACAGGCCAGGACAGAGACTGAAAGCTGCATCATTTCTTATCTAAAACTTGCTGACTTCATTTGTTCATCTTCAAGCTTTAAAAAGTATTTGAAGAAGTTTTTAGAGGAATAACAGCCACTTTAGAGAAAGGAAATTACCCCTAAATTTCATTACAAGTTTCAAGCTCTAGTTTATGACTAGATCTTGAAAAAGAAGTAGAGAACATTCAAACAGTTCCATTTAAAAATAGGATTAATGGATTAAGCAAACCTATATAGAGTAAACAAAGAAAAGTATGATAAATTAACTGGGGCAAATTTAAGTTGGAGGAATTTTGGGTTGGTTTTTTTTTTTCATTTATGGAAAATACAGATGAAAGAAAGTTATCTTAGAGCAAACCAAGTTTGGCACCAAATGTTTTGATATACATTCTCAGTCCTGCTTCGTCTCTTTCCCTCCTATACAGACACACAATCCTGGCAACTAAATTACAAAGTAAAGAGGCAATGTTTTTTGTTTCAACTTTGTCAGGACCTCAGTGGTTAGGAGTTGCCATGCAGGAACCTTCCTGAACAAATCCACTGTGAAACAGCAGCATCTTTTTTTGCTTTGAAGCAAACTGACAAAAGCAATTGCACCACAGATGGGGAATTCTTCTGCTGTTAGTATGCATAGCTGCAAGTGTTTGGTTTTAGTAACCAAATAGCAAGATGGGTACAAGATAAATTGTCTAATCAACTTTCTGACTTCAACTTCTGTTGAACGCTTTGTCTCATACATAAAAGCATTCCAAAGTTTCTCAACCAAGTGATAAAGTAGCATCAGCACTTATTTTTTAAAATTTTGAAATATATTTCACAGATAACCAGCTGCTAACTTCTTGCACCCATTAGTTTGTGGTTAGGTTTATCTCTGCTCATATACAGAAGATCTGGTTTTCTATGTTGCATTGGATTTGCATCTGCCAGTTCCTCTTTATATAAATGAGCTTTTTCCTGAGAACAGCAAGACATTTATGTCAGTGAAGTATGAGCTTCTATACACCTAGAAATGCTGCTGCAAATAACTCTATATGCTAATCTGAGCAAACAAATTACATTA
This sequence comes from Heliornis fulica, assembly GCA_013399135.1. Taxonomy (NCBI): domain Eukaryota; kingdom Metazoa; phylum Chordata; class Aves; order Gruiformes; family Heliornithidae; genus Heliornis; species Heliornis fulica. Next base: position 221,857 of record VXBZ01005222.1, on the reverse strand, counting down.
GATGCACTCCTTCAGAAGCTTAACTTCAAACCATCTTCATTGAAATATTTTTCAACCTCTCACTAATTTTTAAAGTCAAACATTGGACTGTGAGTCCTTTCACAGAGCATTACACAGATTGCATGCTGCAAAAACGGTGGAAAGCCCCGTCACACCAAATCTGGACAGCACCTCAAGTACCTCAGAAATCCTGACTGGCAACCAACCCAGTGATGAAACACAAAATTGTCTCCTTCACTACCTGGCACATTGGAATTGTCCAGGAGTTTCAACAGATCCAACTATGAGAACTACAAGTATAAGTGCTGTAACTGGCTCAGTAATACACTGGAGATGCTCCAGATCCATTGGCTTTTGACAGTGTGGATTCTGAATAACCTGCTTGATGGTCTGAGAGCTAGATAACTTGGCTAAAACCCAGAAAGAATTCCTACAGACTCCAGAGAAATACCATCTCTGCTAATATTTCCAATTTCAGTAGGTGGGGATAGGAAATAATTTTTTTCTGACCAATTTTAAATGATTTCTACAACACTATGACATCAAAACTTTTGCACCACAGAATTAGCAGTACACAAAGGAAAAAAAAATAGTTCATATATTATTTTTTTTTTGGATCCACATTCCAGAATGTTGGGGAGGAGGCGCTCCAGGCACCAGAGCAGAGATTCCCCTTCAGCATGTGGAGAGGGCTGTGGTGAAGCAGGCTGTCCCCTTGCAGCCCATGGAAGATGATGGAGAGTAGATATCCACCTGCAGCCCATGAAGCACCCTATGCTGGAGCAGGAGGATGCATCTGAAGGAGGCTGTGACCCCATGGGGAGCCCACACTGGAGTGTAGGCTCCTGGCAGGACCTGTGGCCCCATGAAGAGAAGAGCCCAAGCTGGAGCAGGTCCCTGGCAGGACTTGTGACCCTGTGGTGGGAAACATGCTGGGTCCCTTAAAAGGCACCCATGCTGGGACAGGTGGAGAACTGCAGCATGTGGGAAGGACTCACATTGGAGTTGTTGGAGGACTTCCTTGAGAGGGAAGGACACCATGCTAGAGCAGGGTAGGGGTGTGAGGAGTCCTCCTCAAGAGGAGAAAGGAGTATCAGAGACAATGTGAGATGAACTGATCACTACCCTCATTCCCCATCCCCATGTGCTGCTGGGAGGACTAGGGAGAGAAATCGTGAGTGGAGTCCGGAATGAAGTGAGGAGTGAGGGGAGGTGGTCTAAGATTTGGGTTTATTTCTCATTACCCTACTCTGATTTCATTGGTAATAAATTAAATTAATTTCCTCAAGTCAGTTCCTTTTTCTGCTTTTCAAGCACTTGTGACAGGTTTCAAGCTCACAGCCCCAGTCACTGAAGTTTTATTCAAGAAAACATACAGGATACATAGCAAAAGTGACTGCCTCAGTGAGCTTACAGGGGTGTAGCTTGTTAACTCTGCATGAAAGGAAGTCGAGTGGGAACACCCCCTTTCACAGAAGCCCACTGACTTTCCAGGTTTTTTCGTGTTCCACAATAAAGCAGGTGCTGTCCCCCTTCGTTATGTGAAAATAGAAAGCTAAAGATTTTGATTAATTTTTCAGTACGTGTATGAGAGTCAAGATTCAGTGGGAAAGGTAACACTTTTTACTGGAGCTATGTGCCTGGTGGCTCTTTTCCCCAGAGTCACTATGTCAGCACCACAGAGTGGTTAAGTGCATGTGGAGAGCCTGGAGTTGTTACGGCATGTGTGTGGTATGAGGGCTTTTGAGATCAGAGTGTATTGATGGATCTAGCACAGCGAGGAGAGGAATCCTTACGTTCAAGGCTCGTTGTGTTCTCACAGGATGAAGGTGGCCTTACTGGAAAAAACAAAGCCGAAACCTCCCACGTAACTAGTAGGTCTACTTATTACACTTTAGTTTCAATGAAGCAGAATCTTTAATGAAGTTGTTTCTTCAAAGTGTTCTCTCCAGTTTAACTTTTCATGCTTGCTGATGCATCAGGAATACAAGTACAGCCAGCACCTGTGCTGCAAGGCTCTGTCTTGCAGCGTGCAAGCCTTCCCACTGGAGACAGATCACAATTAGGTTATTTGACATAGGCTGCAGTGACACAGGAAAGTGACATCTTAAAAACTCAACCTTACAACAGTATCCATTATAAGGTAGTTTACTTTCAGTGTTTGTATGTAAAGTGTTCTGTAAAACCACTTAGTTTGCTTCCTTATACTTCAGGAAAACACAAAGGAAGCTGGCTAGAGCCTGCAGTCATGCACTACCGGCTTTCCCACTGCATATGCAAAACCGGATTTGTGGTGCAATTTTTTTCTCTGCTCCTTTGAATATGTGCCTTCCACTTAAAAAACAGATGAATATAATCCAGGTTGCTAGGATTATGGAGCATTAAGTAAATTGTAGGAAGTTATACTACATTAATCACACCATTTCTCCCTTTGAAAAAGATATAACCAAAGGTTTTTTCTTATATTTCTCACAAATACCATGCCTGGTATTTACTTCCCCCAGATGAGGAAAATGACATAATTGTTGTGAAAGACAGGAAAGGAAAAAAATATAGCACAAGGAATAACTAAGAAGGGCAAAACCATACAGTAACAACTCATCCATGCTGTATGGTTTCAGCCCTTCTGTTACTCTTTGAAGTGAAGAATACACCTCTCATCTGCAGTGCAGTTGCTGAGATTCACTGCTGGGAGTGGGACTGGGGACAGAACCCCACTGGGAGCCTACTCCACCACCACCAGCCACCACACATTCTCTATTCCTGCAGTTCCCTCTGGCCTTAGATGACAAACCACAGAAAGGACCAGTCATTCACCTGTCACATTAATTTACTGTCTGCTTAACTGTGGCAATCTCTGGATTTATGCACCCTACATTCATTAACATTAAATAACTAGCAGCTGGGAGAAGAGTCCACGAGATGTGTGTGTGACCCAGACTATTGTATAAATGGACTGCCCTGGATTGCCCACAGATAGGGGAGGAGAAAACTAAATAAGAAAGGCAAGGTTCTCCCTCAGAAGTAATCCTAAATGAGTGCCAAATTAAGGTGTTGCAAGTACTTCTGGTATTGAAAGTGATGTTTCCCTTGGGATAAGACACAAAAAGAATATACTGATGACTAAGTGGGGTTTTAAAAAGCCTAAGAGACTTTCTGAGGGGAAAATATTCTGACAATATCCTACTAAAACTTTATTTTGGGAATATCTATCATGTGTACAGAAACATACAACTTCATCTGGAAGAGGCTGGTATTTTTTCCTCTTTTCCAGCAGAGGTAATGGCTAAGTGGTTGATTTGTTACACCTCACTGCTTGTTGCTGTTAGTGACAAGTAAGACAGCTGTGACTAATGACTTTAAAGCACCCACTTTCTCTACCCCCATCTTCTTCTGATGATTTTTACCTAGCCTAACTCTATAGCTTGTTATATATCATATGCTTAGTTTTTTTCCTGCCTTCAATTGTATATGCACAATATAGCCAGATATTTTTCTCTGCTTGTGCTCTGACTAAAAAAGTGAAAAAAATAAATAAAAAAAAAGAAAACCCACTCTGCAAATTCTTGTAAGCATCTCAGAAAACCTTAGTTTCTAAATTTTGTCGGTAAAATTTATAAACTTGAGATCAAGGCTTTTACTAAGGCAGACACTGAGTTTCTCCCTATCCCCAGAAAGAGTAAAACAGAGTGAGCCTACATAGGTAACCATTGCACATAAGGTAGTTTGTACGTATGAAGCCTGAACTGTTCACAGAGATGTCCCCTTAGAGAAAAGACTTATTCTTCTAAGGATTTTTCCTCTTAATTCTCAAGCCTACTTCAGCTGAAAATCAGACCAGTTCCATAATGGTAGCTTTAATTTATACACAGACATACAGTTTCTCATGTATTTTCATTCTCTCCCTATCTGGGATGTATTAGATTTTATTTTGTTCTCTTCTCTGTTAAAAGGGTGCACAGTAAACTCCTGGGTACACTGACACTTGAGTCAAAGAGCTCAGGTCCAACTACTGTTGCTTAAAGTTCCACATTATTATTTGCCAAGAGTTGTGAATGGGATGGCATTCATGTTTAAATGCACGCATATAGAGTGGGGTGCTCACACTAGTTGAGGTTGGACAGGATGTTATCTTTCTTCAAAGAAGAGGGAAAAGAGAATAATTGTTGAAAACTGGGAAAACTTAGAAAAAGGTTTGACAATGGAACTTGTTAGCAAAAATGAAAGTTTTACACAACGGACTTTCTCAGTAGATGGGAAGGTTTCAGAGACTTCTGGCCTGTTAAATTCCTTCCCCGCTTCCTTGGGCAGAAGTCCAAAATCAACAAGATAGATACATTGTTAGTAAGTGATCGTCAAAGCAGACTGAAATCTGTGACCTTTATGAACTATGTAAGTACATCTTAATCTTGTAAACTGGAAATTGGAATTACAAGCATATCCAACAGTTGACCAGTTTGAAGGCCATTTGTACCAAATGCCTGTTCATGCTGACTGGAGTGAACACTCTAAGATGCTTTACACATCTATATCTTCAATCTCTACTGAAATCTCTGAAAGCTTCATGCTTGAGACTTTTTTTTTGGCTACTGTATATTGTGCTCTTTCGTGGATGTGAATTAACACTCAATTTAAAGCATGCTGAGTGTGCTTGCACTCACAGAGGACAAATTGAGGTGCTGCTTCCTTCTGCCTTTTGTTTGTTTTGGACCATGCAAAATTATTGTGACTGTGGAAATTCTTTGTTTAAAGAGTAGAAAAAGATGATCAAATAATTTAAAATACAGTACATTCAGGTTCCATTACACTTCCTGTGAGCCCAGCACTGGCTGTGGATGCTGGACTGCAGACCAGGTATTCATGTGAAATCTTAGCCTAACATCTGCTTGTGTGGCATGGTCTCTGGAGATGCATTTCTAAAGCACTACAGCTGGCTGTAATCTCAAGAAGCACAGCAAATCCATCTAAAACTTTTACACATTAGTGACCATAAAGAAACAGATCTTCACGAAAGTGTCTATTTTTGTACCTCCACTTCCACTTAACTGCAGCTGGAAATTAGTAAAATTTCCATCACTTGTAAAAGAAAGTGCCTGTTCTGGATAATTCTTTAACTTAAAACATTGTATTTGTATTTTAGAAATGTTCCCGGGTATTTGAACGTCACACACTCTGAACTCAGAAAACAACAACAACAAAAAAGCCTAACAGTTTCTAATCAGTTGACAGAAAGTATTTTCACAAATTATCACAACTTTTCAAATGTTTTAAATTTCATCTTATAAAAAAAAAAAAAAGCAGTAGTTTCAAAACAGGAAAAATATACTTACATTGAAATTATGTTACTTGGCATCTTAGTCTGTTTTTATGAAACAAAACTTTCATGATTTGAAAAACATTTATACCATAACAATAGGGATTTATTCTTTAATCTGAATGCTGTTGAAAAGATATTTCTCAATTGTAATTTAGGGCCAAGGAAAAAGTGTCTAGGCAGGATAACTTAGATTAAATCACACAGGAATGCATCTAGACTGGTCTTGAATGTCTCCACAGAAGGAGACTCCACAACCTCTCGGGGCAGCCTGTTCCAGTGCTCTGGCACCTTCACAGTGAAGTTTTTCCCTACATTCACATGGACCTTCCTATGCTGCAGCTTGGACCCATTGTGTCTTGTCCTACCACTGGCCATCATTGAGAAGAGCCTGTCTCCATCTTCCTGACACTCAGCCTTTATATATTTATAAACATTAATGAGCTCACTCCTCAGTCTCCTCCCATCTAAAGGGCCCTAACTCCCTCAGCCTTTCCTCATAAGGAAGGTGTTCCACTTCCTTAATTGTCTTAGAGATCTTCTACCTTTCTCCCTAAGGAATGGCACCAAGAGCTTTTTAAACTGTGAGAAAGACTTTCTCTTGCGCTTAGCTGAATGTCTCATTTTCATCAAGCTAAAAGGAAAGAAATATAATTTAGCATATTTTCCAGTTAAGTGTTGTTGGATACTTTTTCTGTAATCTACCAGCAAGTAGTTACATTAGTAATATTAATTTAGCAATAATGACATTCCTTGTGATTTGCTTTCTGGTTCTACTTATTTAGAATTACCTCTAGTGAGCAGCAACTTGTTTCCATTACATGTACTTAGTTTTAATATGCTTACAAGGATTAACAGCTCAGCAATTGCTGACAATGGAGTACTATAACAGACAGGGTTAAACCATGCAGGAAATGCTAATCAAATACTTTATTTGAAGCATAGAGCTGTATTTCAGAAAGTGTATCCTTGATCCAGCAAAATTTGACCAGTTCAGAGACATTATTTGGTCTGAAAGTGATCCCTATAGTTTTCTAGGACTTCTTGATGTGAACTTACATCTAATTGTTTAACAGCATAAAGCACATGAACAATTGCCAAGGTCACTTCAGATAGCCTTATTGCTTTTTTTATTCAAGGAGATAGCACTTCAATAGTGAGAAATATGATATCCAGGAATTCCAGCTTGCTCTCATGTAATCTCCCTCACAATGTACCACAAAGAACAATTGTGTGAAGCACAATGACCTCAGATGCTTGAAAGCTCTCAGGCTATTTATGAATGTGGAGTGGAAAGACTACACATGCATTCAGGATGAGGAAACCTTGACCAGAAAGAGCTAGTTTAGCTGTGAATTATTTTCTATGAGGAAGCTTTAGCAGAAAGCAAAATTACCAGTGATAGTACTAAATCAAAGAGATGCATGCTCATTTTTGCATCAGTTCTGAGAGTGCATCATACTTCTTCAGAAGTTATTGAGAGCAGATGTGACATGCAATGTATATATCCTCAAGAAAATTTGTGCATGCTACAATGAGGCATCCTTGTACATCTGTAACAGTGGAGATTTAAACTAATAAACTAGCATTACTGTGACAAAAATAGATTGCTTTGTGAACTGGCAGCTCTGATTGTCCAAGGAAAAATAACATATTACTTCTTGTTGGTAAGTAACTTGTATCTGTATGTGGTTTACTGTCAAGGAAGGGATTGCATACCAGATTATCCATGGCAAATGAGCCATGATGTGTCCATTCCCTAGATAAAAGGTACTAATATGTATGTGATTGTGTGCACGCATGCGTGTCTGGATAGCAATCTTTTCTACAAAATGATAATACTTGATGGATGCACCAAAAGAACTGTCTGTGCTACACACCTGTCACTCAACTGCTGTCAAATAAAAAAGAGCAAGAAAAGAAAAAGCACAACTTGCAGTTGTAACCATACTTCTGTGATTTAGAGTATGCACAGTCATCATCATTGTTGTATGCTATAAAAAGCAACCTCTCACATAACCTCCAATCTGATAATTACTTCACCTCTAGGAGTTTTAAATCACAAGAAGCATTAATTTATTCAGACTATCAGGAAACAGGAATGACCATAAAACATTGCACTGGAAAAAGATAGATGCAGCAAAGGTCAGAAAATATTATAGGAATGTTATACACAGAAGCAACTGTGACAGATATTAGGAAGTGAAATAATAGATGCTTGTGAATGTCAGTCCAAAGGAGGATAGATTTGGATGCATCCCTTTTCTCTAAATTAACAAGAAGCTTTCAAGGAGACTATACTGGGAAAGTAATGAAGAACTGTGCATAATTAAAACTAGGCAAATGCTAAATTCTGAAGTTACAATTCCATGTACATTTTTGTTCATTATATAAACCAGGGCCACTGTTATTTATGATGCCAAAAGAACCTAAAGGCACATAAGAGCACCTAAGGGCACTAAAGGAGTGTAAAAGCCCTTGGAACTATGATTACTTTTAACACATAATACTTTAAAAATAATTTTGGAAGTACTTTAGACTACATTTAAAACTTTTGGATGGAGTGTTGTTGATTTTTTTACTTCAAAGAATATGAAAAGTATGTATCAGTGACATCAACAGTGGGATTGAGTGCATCATCAATAAGTTTGCTGATGACGCCAAGCTGTGCGGTGCAGTTGACACACTGGCTGAAAAGATTACCAACCGGAAGATCCTTGACAGGCTTGAAAGATGGGCCCATAAAAAACTACATGAAGTTCAACAAGGTCAAATGCAAGGTCAAATTACACATGGGCCAGGGCAATCCCAAGAACAAGAAATCTGTACATGGGTACAGAATGGCTGCAAACTGCACTAGAGACTCTAGAATAACACTTAGTAATCTCAGTGGCTACATTTCTAGTAATGCTTAGGTAACAACCAGTCTGGACTTAATTTAGGATCCACAGCCATGAAGTCTTAATTATGCATCATGTGCTCCTTCCTTATGACCCTACAGTGATCTGACAACTGCATATCATATGAAGTAATCACTTTCAAATACTGATTTCAGTTCTCAAAAGAAAAAAGCTCTTTTAAAATTGCACATTATTTTCAGTCTATTCCTGGAGTCTCTTTTAATCATATAGCATCCCAGAATAAGAAGTATATATTTTCAAGCATATGGTGACTCCACTTAAGCATTACAAGACAGAGATGTTTTCTCTATATATTGTAACTTTACTGAAGTGTCAAGGACACACACTCTACCAGGACTTAAAATTTGAGATATGAAGTCATATCCCTCATAGCCGAAAAATGATCTATAAGATAGTGCTAAATATCATGAACTATTAAAACAAATTTTACTGGTACCTTTATCCTTACTTATCTGTGTCAGTTGCTAAACTGACCAAACAAAAAAGCAATTATATGAAATTCAATCAAGTGCTGCTTCTAGGCATTTACTAGCAGAGTGTTTGCCTAATCACAGAATCACAGGATCACAGAATGATCTGGGTTGGAAAGGACCCCAAGGATCATTGAATTCTAACCCCCACTGCCACAGACAGGCCCAACAACCTCCAGTTCTGGATCTAGACAAGGTTGCCCAAGGCCCCATCCAACCTGGCCTTGAACACCTCCAGTGTTGGAGCATCCACCTCTGGGCAGTCCGTTCCAGCACCTCACCACTCTTTCCGTAAAAGACTAACCCCTGATACCCAATCCAAACCTTCCCTCCTTTAGCTTCAATCCATTCCCCCTTGTCCTACCACTATCTACCCTTGTAAAAATCCAATTCCCCTTCTGTCTATATGCTCTCTATACATTCATATCTGTGGTATTAACTAGGTATGGCTCAGCTTATGAGTAATACAATTAAATTTCCTTAAAAGAGCAGTGGTATCCACACTACTCAGTGGGAACCACCTCTGGTCCTTGCTAACCCTTGAACAGTGTGCTTTGGTTTCTGTAAGGATTCTAGCTGGTGTGGGTCAAAACTGTGCTATTGTGTAGGATAACAACTAAACAATGATTACATGACACTACTTGGGCCTGTGCCCTGGCTGTATTTAATATGCTAGTGTAGGTACAATACGAGAGCAGTTAAAAACCTTCTAAGACATCAGGGTATGAGAAAAGGGGATTGGGAACTTCTCCACATTAGGGGGTAGATTTATTTGCTTTAGCTTCTGTGTATAGCACCACACCCAGACTATTTTCTGGTATGCTCTATACAATGGCTATCATGTCTCAGTGTGCAATGAACATGAATAGCAAAATACCTCTTCTCTCCTCCCTTCTGCTCCGCAGCACACGTACACACTCTAAAACTCAAGTTCTCAGGAAAAACAAAACAATTCTGTGAAACAAGCCAATTCAAAGTAATACAATGAATCCGCCAAAATAACCTCTTGTAAGAATGATGAGGAGGAAATGATTTCACTTTTTGCTTTATCCAGGGGGTGCTCTTGCATAACCTGTTCGTTCCACACAACAGCTCAGTTCCAGTCTCATGCAAGGCATGCTTGAAAGCAGTGCTGAGAACTGTTTAACACAGAAGTGGTTTTCCAGGATTCAAGAAAATTTTTTCTCTCTTTGTGCTGAAATGTTTTAGAGTGCTCATGAAACACACACAGGAGGGCGGTCTACAGACAACTGTGAGCCTGAAGTTGATAACAGTGTATTTAGAACTTGTTTCTGGTTATAAACATCTATTACAGTTTACTGGCTTAGTCCCTCTGAATACCTTCTAAATACTGTCTAAATTTTCTGATTGCATTTGATTCAAACATTTTTATATGAAGTGACTAAGCTGACTGGCTACATCCAGTACCTCTATTAAAAATTGAATTTATTATTTGAGACTAATCATAGAATGGGTATTCACTCCAAATGTCTGTGGGAAATTATGCTGTGGGAAATGCAGTATCCATTCAGCTTCTGCACTGAGAAAGTGGGAAATGCAGTATCCATTCAGCTTCTGCACTGAGAAATGAGTACTATCAACCTTGCTGAGAATAAGGTTTTAAGGATTTTGAAATAGCCACAAAAATAGTGAATTGAAAGACAGATGCATGTAGGAATTTATGAAAATGCACATATAAGGCAAGCTACTTCAGGTGTTAGAGGCATGTTTGAATACAGTGAAGTCCCCTGACCTTTCACCAGGTGGCACAGAGCTCTCAGCGCTGCTACACTAGAGCAGTCCTGCCACCCATATGTCCAGCTGCTAAACCATAATCCCATTTTCTTTCTTCATGTCCCTAATCCTTCCAATCTCCTGCAGGAAAGTCAGTTCAGGGAAACTTAAAGTGAATAGCTTTTCCTCTGCGACTTTGGGAACAAAGCAGCTAAGGAGAAGGGATAGTACTGTTACCTAATACAACTGCTGAAGAGGGAACAAAATGAACCATCCACTTAAACGACCTTTTGTACTCCTGGGAGAATTCTAGGAAAGCAAGTGGCCCTTAATGATTTTGAAAACGCCACCTTTTCCCGAGTCTTGATTGTAAGTCATTTACTAACCTCTTTGATTCACTTTCATAAAATGAAGTTTATTCCTTTTATATGATACAAAGCCCACCTCTCCTTAAAGGAAAAATTTTATTTCCTTTAATTACTTGAAAATATATTAGGGCATTTGGCAGCAAAACTTGCTTTAGCTTCTTTTGTAAGTCCCTTCATCAATTTCTGATATGATTAACTGTTTGTAAAACACTTATAAATACCCTCTTTAAAGTGAAGATTACTCATGACAAGATTTAAATGAGTGCAGTATTCAGATATCTTTCAGAATATCTTAATTATTCTCCTTTAGGAACAATACTCTGACACATTACCATAAATTCAAAGGAATACATATAAAGCACAAATAAAGTCATGACTTTTCTGCTTTCATTGCTTGCCACTGCAACCCAGAAGGTGAACCAAATATCTTGGAGTTGTGTAGAGATATCTTAAAGATTTCTAGATCAGGAAAGAAGAAGAACCAATATGAACCATTGTCCAAGGTGAAAGAGAACAATACATTTTAGGGGTTCTGAAACAGTGCAGTACATTTTTATGGAATTATTAACTTTTTTTTTCTGAACGCTACCTTTTCTTGTCAGGACCACAATATGATCTGATATAATGTAGTGAGATAGCCTATTTTCTGTTCTGCTAACAAAATTAAATCAAAGGAGAAAATTAGAGGAAAAATCTGAAAAATTACATTCTTATGTGATCTCCAGGTTCATGTTTCTGTCCCAGAGTGGCTATCAATCTAATGTATTACCTCAGTGAGTGAAAACTAAAACAAGCTAGGTAGTTTTTGATAAGCGGTGATACAGAACAACCTTTCATGAGGCTCTCAAAATTCACTGTTGGTGTTCTAAAATAAAAATTTGACTTTATGTCAGGTTCCCTGACATTTATGAATCAGCAATGTTTTCAAAGTTAATGAAATTTTGATTTGGTTTGGGATGACACTGGGACTTTACATATGAGAAACCAAATATTTTTACTTCTCATCATCTTTTAAAGGAACAAAGTGATTCTCAGATTTGTCTGCAAATGCCCAAAGATCTCTATGTGTTTAATGTAGATAGGATCAAAAGGCTAAAAGTACCACATTTCTGTGTTGTTATAAAAGCCAATTTTTCAACCCTACTGAGTGCTGATGGATGCTGATGGATGATGTGATGATTTTTGTAAATATTACAGCTAGGCAGAATATTTTGCAATTATTTTGTTGAAATGTTATGTTCACTCCAAAAAGATGTTGTTATGAATAGGTTTTTGTTTTGTTTGTTTTGCACTGTGTTGACTACCCATCCAATTTCTGAACTTTGGAAGATCCAGGTTCTTTAAGGGATGTAATCAGAGTTGCATATGCTATGCAGAGTAAGAACTATTCTCTGATGGGACTTGAGAATGATTTCTAACAAGTTAAAAAAACAAATTTAGTCTTAAAAAAAATCCCAACAGATTTAGATTAAAGTAATAAGAAAATAGAAAGCACAACTTCTGTGCCACGAATTACAACAAATTAATGATAAATGGAATATTCTAATAATGTCTGTCCTTAACAACCATATTAATTGCTCTTATGTTAATTTTATGAAAAATGCCACAGTAAACACATGACTAATGTGAATGCAATTTGGGCGGGGTAGGGTGGGACAAAGCAATGTTTGGGCTTTTGTGAAAGCTACTTTAGTAAAAAGAGATTTTGCATTAGAAAGCTGACTTTCAAAAAGCCCAAGAAATGTAATTAAACCTGCATTGGAAGTTTTCTAGTGTAACTTATCCTTGTTTTCCTTATATGCACAATTTGAACTTTTAACCATTACACAAATTAATTTATGACTGAAGCTAGTGTATGAAACTGCAAATTTACCTATCATATCAGTGCCTTTGTATTAAATCTTGCTACCTTTAACAGATTTCATTATCTCCCCATTGTTCCCGAGGTGTGTTTTTAATGAATGTGAACTGTGAGGATATGTGTCTAAGTAAGCACATTCTCCTCAAAGAGTACATCAAGTATGTGTGACTTTCTTGACTATAGTTAATTGTTGTTCTTTTCTTTTGGCAGTGTTTTCTTTATTGTTAGCTTTTTGGGAAGCTTTTATCAATGATGTTTTCTCTATTTGCCTTGGAAGAGGAATATGTCTAGGAATATGTCCTTCCATGCTCCTAAGCCATTTTTGGTCAACCTAATAGTGAAAGGATTCAAAGAACTACCTCTAACATCAGGGATAACTCAAAAAGTAGTGCTAGCCTCCAAGTCCCTTCTTGCACACCTCTTTCTTCTTATTTTTTTTTTTCTTTTATTTGGTACTGTAGTCCCACAAGATTCGGCTGCTATATTGCTGTGAATAAGAATTTATTGAAAGGCTTAGAGGTCTGTTTAGGCAAATATTATATTCTTTTTTTTTTTTCCTTACAAAGATATTTACTATTCAAGAATAAAATTCTTGGAGTTTAAGCAATTTCCAGTATACTTGCACTTCTTTGACGACCAAATTTCCAGGAGTGTGTTGTCCTTGCTCTATAGCACTACACTATCTACAAAGGGGAGCGGACCCAGATGTCCTACATGATGCTGGCCCTGGCCCCAGAGTAAGCTGGGCTATGGCCTACTGGGCTAGCTTCATCAGCCAGCAAATTCTTCCCCTTCTCCAATAATTTAAATTTCCCCAGAAAAATTTCCAGGGAAAATTTTAAAATTCTTTGTTTTCTCTTGAAATTGTGAAAAGTCACCTGTGGACCTGCCTGTGCAGTTTGGGTCTGAAAGGCTCTGCTTGACTTCATCAAGACCATTTCAGTGGGAAAGTGGGGAGAAGGCTGAGGCTGCACAGTTCTGCTCTCCTCCTGACAATGTTCTTGCTGTGGTGGTAAGGAGTCCCTTTTACTCACACTCATTCAGCCATCATTGTGTTTTTGCACAGTGGTTCAGCGCCATCAAGTAAGGAGGCTTTAAGCTTGGTGGCTAAGGTAACCCCAGGTCTGAGAAATGGAGAATTGACCTCCTTAAGGTGATTTAAACCATATGTCTCACTTCCCAGACAATTTTTTACAGTAAGCATTGGACTGCTTTAAGAAAAGGAAGGCTTATGGAGACACTTATACCTTCTAATTTTGACCTTTGGATTTAAATGTTTTAAAATTACCTTCACTAGACCAGTTTCTCTCCATTGACTACAAGAGAAAGTTTAGCATGCAGCTTTGATCCCCTGAATTATACCTTTATTATACACTTAAAATAAAGAGTAGGACTGACCTCTCTGGATTCTAAATCCAAATTAAGGTGCTGATCATTTGGCCAGATTGGGGTCATTAAGAATTTGCACAGAAACAGAACTGTGAGTGCCTGGAAAAGTCTCAGGCCAGTGGAGATCAGTGCTTTTAGAGCTTGTTTTGAGGGAACCTGAGTGGGGAGCAAACAAGCCAGAAGAGATTGGAATGAAGTCTGATCATAGCTAGGAAATGATATAAAGTCTTCCTACTTGATAATGATTTGCCACCATAAACAAAATTCCATTCATATCATTTTCTATCCTCTCACCAGTGCCAAAAATTCCAGTAAAAGACAAACACAAAAATGGATGAACAACACATAATAATTCTATTTATGCTATGTAGAAGCAGAAATGGAGCAAAATCTAGATGCTGAGTGCATATAGAACTTTGCGTCTTGCCGACTGTTTCAAGTAGAAGAAATAGAAAAAAAAAAAGCAGTTGTGTAAATCTTAGAGGGTTCTTTCCACCTTGTGAAGGTGCCTTCTAAAGTGTCTGAGCAGCTTCCAACTAAAAGAACACTGCTGTTGACCTACCTGCTCTGAAGGTTTCATCTGATGCAGATGGTATCTATGCAGACTGTGGCATGTACAAGACACTGTGCTATGTCAAGATGTTAAAAACAAGGAGGTTTAGGATATATCCAAAAAGCACATACAGGGTAACAGGACAAAGCAAGGGAAAACATATATTCTTGCAAAATGTTTGGATTAACCCCTAGAAATTTTAAGCTAGTATAATAACAATAATGATAGGACACAGAGAAACCTCTTTATGTGACTTGGAACTGAAATGAGTGGGAAATCTGTCTGAATAAAGCAAGGAGCCAGATCAAACTACTTGCTAGCCATTATGCCATCAGTCCCTGAAACATTCCAGCCACTGAAAGCAACAAGAAGTTCTGGATCGCAGCTGCAACACTCAAAAGATGTGTGCAAAATGTGCTTACCCTATTGCTATAACATTAGTGGATCCCTCCATGATTTAAATGCACATTTTTAAAGCTCACCACCCACCACAAGGTAAAATATTGGCATTGATTGCAATATGGCAGTAAGTACTGTTGTTACTGTTGCTATGGTTCCCTTCCCACTACATAACATCATGCTATTTAAACTCCTAATTAAATACATTTCTCCAAGGGAGTTCTGATTACAAGGATAAGCCAAAGGTTGATGCATTAAACTGGTCCAGGGTGATTACTTACATTCTCCACATCATTAGCATTAGTGCTTTCAGCATAAGTCTGGTAAAGCCTGCAAGAATAATGAAAACTTTTATTAGGAGAAAAATAATAATTTTGATACTCCTTTTTTTAAGATAGATTTCTGGGGCTTTAGCAACCTTTTTAGTTTCTTTCCTCTTTTGTAATTATTGAAAAGACCTTATTTCTCTCTACAGACATCATTATTACTGGGCTATCTGAATTATGGTCATATCTTGACAAACACAAAAAGTCTTCAATAAAAATTAATTTGTTTTTTTTTTAAAATTATGGAGGCAATTGTGAGGACATAAACAAAATGGGAGAAGGGAACTCTGAAACACCGAAGAGAAAAACAGTTTACGGGCTGTATTACTATAAAAAGATCAGTACCTGTAATAATGCTCCAAAGTGAAAATTTCAAACACCATTTAAAAAGTTTTGACATTGCCTGTTTATTGATCTGTCTTAGGTCTGGGTGACAGATTTCAGACAGAACATTTTGGTGGAAAAAGAATCTGGAAAAATTACAGGAAGTACCATCAGGTGGAGTTAGGAAAAGGTTATTTAGCCAGTTCTTCACTAGTAGTGGAGCTGCAATGTCAAGGTCTGGAATACAGTTTAAGTTTAAGGATGCCTCCTGATATTACCTCATTCAAACAGTTTTGAGAACAAAGACAGTCCTAAAAAGCCAAAGATTATATCATTCTTCTAGTGCAGAAAGAGTCCCGGTAGTCCGTTGTTGAGAACTAACAAAACTGTTGTCAGACTTTTCCTCTCAACGTACCATTTCACTGGCGAGTAATTTGTTTTGAAGAAGCCAGATGGATAAATCAGAGCATCCCTCAAGAATGCAGGATACACAGGGATCCAGAGATGACACGGTCTGCCAGAACACACTTTTATAAGCATGCTGCGAAACCTCACAAAGTGCTAAAAGCAGCACTAATCTGCTTGAGTTTTTAGCACATTCTCCTCCATGATTTTTTGTGATAATTGAGACCAAAAGAAGTCCTTTTCTTCATAGCATTTAGGTCTGACATGCTCCTTTTACTACTAGTCCAGCAGCACTCAAGATCAATGACCTTCATTGTATATTACAAAAACATATCTACCTTCTCAAGTGAGTGAAACTGTGCTGTATGAATAGCATATTACAAGCATTAATCAGTAATCTAGGCCTAACTGCAATGACAACTATGCTCATTGTTAACAGATCATTAATAATCTTAGTCCTGAATCCTGACATCACTTTTGCATGTGCACAGCTCACCTGTAAAAAGTAAGCTTCACAAGAGTTGCAAGTGCTATTCCTATTAAAGGTTAAGTGCATATTGAAGAATATTGAAGAATAATATGACTGGGACACTGGCATACTCCTTTTGTGTAATGGTAAATGACAGAAGCTCTAACAGGATTCTGTAAAATGGAGGGAGGAAATTTTCTAAGCAAAGAAAACAGACATTGAAAGCTTGTCACAGATTTTTTTCAACACCTTTTAATTTTATAAATACCTTGAAATCTAATGTATCTCACTCTCAAATATCTCTCACTTTTTGAGCAAATATAACTGGGAAATTGGACACACAGAAGCTGGGGAAAACTGGTGTGGCCATATGTTCCCACAGAAATGGCATGAGAGATATACAGCAGCAGTGTCTTATTTTTTTAAAAATAAGACACAACACCTATTTGCAAATCTACTTGTGGCACAGGCTTCCACTGTCTTCTTACCTACAACCACCTCTTTGGCCTTCAGGTGCATGATATGTGTCTTACTGAAGGGACTCCTACTCACAAAGACCCCTTACTGATCCTGTAACATCACATTTGCTGCTACTCCAGATTCATACCACAAAATCATTCTCTGAATTACAGGCTCCAAATAAAATAGTACAATAATGTCATTTTTATCTTCTTGCTGCACATGAACTCCTTTAATCAAACGAAGTGTCCCACTGAGGGGAGACTCCATCACGGTCTATGACTTTGTGACAAAGAGGGGTGCACTGGTCTGTAAAAAGGCAAAATACATTAAAAATCCGAGAGTGTTGGGCTACTGCAGTAGTGAGGCCATAACCATGGAAGAATGGAGGAGAGCATCTATGCTCCTGCCTGTGAGTGCACAAGCCACTTTCAAGGTCCCACTGGGTCCCTTTTTACTACACTCACTTGGGAGAAAATGCAGATATGGACATGAGAGGAAGTGGAATAAAGTGAGGGGAATTACTGAGGAGAATGGTACTATAAAACAGTGGAAACAATGCGGGGAAATGCTGTTAGAAAGCATTATTGCACCATAAATGAAAGTCCTAGAAACCTTATCTGAAAAGATAAAGATTAAATAGAAATTAAAATGACAATTTAACCTTGCACTGTGATACTAAAGTGTACAGAAGTATAAAATATCACAATGAAAACTGACATTTCAGATGGCTTAGGCATTCCTAATGCAGAGTACATTAAAGAAACTCAGTGCAAGCCTAACGGAGATTTTTTTTTTAAATCTACCAAAATGAAAGCTCACATTTCTGAAAATTCTGGAGATAAAAATATGCACTGAGCACCTGGAAATATTTCTATGATTTTATCTTTGTTTAAAAAAAACCCAAACAAACCTTCATTCATTCTTCAGGTTAAAGTTTTTTTTCAAGTAGAAAATAAAGATGGACCTGAAAATACGTGAGTTTTTTTCCTCAGGTACAAAACAGAGGAAGGGACTGAAACAGAAAAAGCTCATTATTCTTTCATTGAAACCATGCCACAGGCTTTTCTCTAAACCATAACTTAGAAAGTTCAGTAAATTAGAAAATAACTTTGATATTAGATAACTAGGAAAAATCTTGCATTTGGATTAACTAACTTCAAATTACAGGGTTCATCTAAACCAGATCTTTAAGATGGGCTCATTTAAACCTGAAATCCTAAATTTGTATATGACAGTGTAAAACAAGAAGATTTTGTATCTCTCAAATGACATAGTTATCAAGAACAGATGCCTACAGAAATTCAGAATTCAAGTACAAGGAATACTATTATAAATTATCGGTGAGTAAAATTCATTTCCCAGTATAGCTAATAGCTCATTGCAATCTTTGTGTTCTCTGCTAGCCAGATAAAGTGTTGTCAGAACATTCATTCACCCTGCTGCTACTTTGTCTCAATATGTTACAACCACCAATATTAAATTATTTTTGAGCTACTTCACCCAGGATGTGGTAAATCAAGACATGCAGGAGTACAAAAGACATTTACTGGGAAGAATCACTGCTCCTCTTCTTTCACAAATGAATCTGAATACCAAACTGAGAAGTGAGACAGCATGTTTAACCATTTTGGAACTGCTGTGCAACTTCTGTGATCTCAAAAAACGCCAAAGCTTCAGCAGGGATCCTGTCACATCATCACATGCAAGCATAATTATAAAACACCATAATTATAAAACCCAGGGCATTTTAGCAATAGGGGTTTGAAATTTGGGAAGCGTCTGGATGAAGCTCAATGCTTGTAACCATATCCTAGGATAACCTCTAATTAAGGGTGCTGGAGGGACCTTCCCCAACTCTGTAAACACCAAGTCTGTAATTGCATGCATGTCATCACTTTGAAAAGCTTTCAGTCAGTGGGGTTTTGTGGGGACTTAATTCCCTAAACACTTTTAACCTCATATGTAGAAACTTGATTGCACTTCAGAAACAAACCCTTCAAAAAGATCCACATTTTTGTGTGTACAGAAAATTTGAATCATTTGACTTTTCTTGTAGCTCCTGGGCAGTATTGAGCACAGGCCTTTGGGATGATATACAATCGTAAGGATGAAAGGCTCCCTTCATTTCCTGTTTTAAGATTCCCTCAGGGAAACATACATCTTACAACTGTAAGAAAATCTAGTCATGTCAGCACCTTGACTTCTTTTCTTCACTAGAAGAGTATATGTATAGCAGCTTGATCCAACATCAAAGATGACTTACGAGAACCATTGCTTCCTGTCACATTCCTGGTGAATATGAGGAACTTCATTGAAATCAAAAGAAAGTGCAGTTTGTGTATCCCTATGGTAATATAGTCTCCTATGCTCTGCCTGCAAAAACTCTTGCCTCTGCCAGCCAGGTGACCAGAGGCCTAATTATTTGCCTGTACATTAGAAGTTTCTCTATGCATGTCATCATTGAACCCACCAACACGTGGCGACAACCACAGAAACTTCCTCAGTTGATACAGCGAACACATTTTTAGGGACTTCTCACAACTTCAGCCATGAACACCGTGCAGAAGTGAATATGGGTAAACATGTTGTACAAATGTCTTTAGGAAGCCTTTTGTCTCAATTTCCCTATCTTAGAAATCTTCACCAAACAGCACTGTGGGTTAGCTCATCACAAAATCATCACGTATGGCCTTGCCTGCCCTCATGCCTCTTTTTCCCATGCCCCCCAAATGTAAAAAGAAAGAGCTGAGGTATTTCTCTGACAGCACTGGTGCCCCTGAGAATGTATTAAGCTGTGTTGATCCTGTTGTTGCCAATTCATTTACATGACGTAAAACTTACCTCAACAGAGGATGTTGCCATTTATCTTTATGCTGCTACAAAGCAAAGCAAAATAAATCCTTCACAAAGAGAAGGGTGAAGTACTGGATCTAGTTGTACTGTAGGTTTACATCCTTTGAGATTTTACAGGAGAAGGCAACTCAAGTTTGCAGTTAGCCTGAGCAGTGGGCTGCACCAAGTGCCACCCCAGTGTTCCCTCCAAACTAGGCTGCACTATGATTCTGATGTTCGAGGCAGCATTTGACAATTGAAGTGCACAAACCTGGTTCCCACTGTGTAAGGGGAGCAAGGTATTTATTTTTAACATGAGGTGCTCTTATGACACTCACTGTGACCTCACTACTTCCCTGATGCTTCAGTACTATCCTAAATGACAGCTGTGAGAGGCAATGTTTTAATGGGTCCAACACATCTGAAACAAAAAAGAACCTAACCATACAGCCACAACTACAAAAAGTAAAGTTGACATCAAAACTCACTTCTGTAGAATTTTGTAAAGCTCATTTAATCCTAAGGAAGTTCAGGAAAACAGCTGGCAACCACAGTCTGCGAAGACTGAGCTCTTGCAGTCTGAAGGAGCATCAAGCAAACATGCAATTTTCAAGCTTTGGAATGCCACTACATTTATGAAGAAGTGAAAATAACAGTGTGTTTCCCCATAACAGCTTAGGTCCACTTTTCCGCATAGTGAGAACAAAATTTTTGTGACACTAAGTGAAATTGTTTGAGGATAGGGTGTACTCTGTTACACAGGCAGCATCTATCAGCACAGCTACATTTAACAGAAGCCAGAACCCATAGTAAACAGTGTGAAAGCAACCTTTCCCAAAGATCTGGACATTACTATTGTTTATTCTCTGAGTTCTGGTAGCTATCAAGATGCTTTCACTTACAGAAAGACAGTTCTTAGACTGCAAAGTTTACAGTCTGAGAAAAATCTTGCACAAAATATAGGAGAGATGAGTAAAGACTACAGTCTTGCATTTTAACAGCAACCTTTCACCATTAAAATATTGGTGAGTGAATGAAGTAATTGACAACCCTTGTTCAGAGTTCCAGTAACAATATCCTTATTATTTTAGACAATACTACTGGAGTAAGGTTTTACTGCATAAACTCACTTAAATTAGTCTAAAATGCATAATGTTCATCCATTTTTTATGCAAACCTGCCCTTGGTTATACTAAGTGGAGTATATTCGTCTGCAGTTTGCTACATAGGCTAAGTTTTCTATACAGCAGCATCACATAGCTGACTGAGATCCCTCATGGCTAAACCTAGTATTTTTGGCAGACAATCTGAGACTACAAAGCATATGAGTTCATTTTAGTCCCAGTGCTCACCAGAGCAACACCTAATTTGGGGGTTTATATAATGTACTGATACGTTGACAAAACAATTTTGATGTTGACCTAATAGCTGCGGGTAAAATACAATCTGTGGCTAACTTGCCACTTGCAGCTCATTGCATATGAAATTCCACTTGCTCTCCCTAGAGTCCAAATCCTTTAGATTAAAATTAGCCTCTCACCTGGTACAGGTTTTTCAGCAAATTAGACCTCTAGAAGTCAATTTCATAACCTGCTTATGAGAATCTTTAGCTAAATGATGCCGAGTGCTTAGATTCTTTAAACATGCCATTGCAAAAACATTTAGACAGAGCAAGTATTGTACTACTGAAGAACTCCAGGCATTGACAGGGTGTTTTAGCTTTTTGGGTTGCTTTGTTCCACATAGTTGTTTACAGTGAGCTTCTTAGCTGCTAGAGTATGGACATTTTTGCAGGTTTCTCTGTGTCAGAACAGTGACAGAGGATTAGATACCCTCTCTAGTGCATTTGATATTGAGTTAACAAAAGATTCTCATACAAACACTTGATAAAACACTAATTCTGTGAAAAATGGTGTTGCCCCATTACTTTACACCAGTGAAAGGGGAGAACTATTGTCAAAGTTCAGGGAAGCAGGGGGGAGAGGGAGGGAAGTTTATTAGCAGCCCTTCCCCTATTAGCTCCTGTCTCTACTTGCCAGCCATGACATTGGCCTGTGTATGCCTATTAAGTATGAGAACAAAGGCCGAATCATGCCAGGGCTGCAGCGGGGCAGCAGGAAATGGGAGAAAATAAAGTTTAAGACTTGTTTTTAAGGCTGTGGTGCACTGCCTGTGGGACCCCACTGCCTGTGGCTTTATACCTGTGCAGCTGCCTGCTATCTCTATGGTGGGGACACTGTAGTGATGCCTCAGCACCACCACAGCACCCATGTAGAAAGAAAGGACCATTTCCCCCTCTCAGGTCATATGATTTCTGTGTCCAACTCCATGTGAGTTTCTTGTCCTCATCTGAAAGCAGCTGCATAGAGTGTAGACCTAATCTCATCAAAATGACCAGGAAGTTTCCACTTTCTTAAATTCTGACAGGCTTTATTTACAGTAAACTTGTAATTGTACCTAGGCTTCTCTGCAATGTGGAGGAGCAGCCTGTGGATATCACCAACCCACCTGCCAAGGTTCCTCAGTAACATATGTCTCTATGTTGGAGCTTGTAGTCTACAAGTGTCATTCGGTAATAAAATATCATTTTCTAACTCCACATGCTGAACTGCTCTCAAATCCATTTTTAACATACATTGGATTTCCTACCCTTTTCATTTCACTCACTTTTATCTTGCTGGAACAGTCAAAAGTTATTAAATTATGCTTTTTAAATGGTCATCAGGCACCTTCTTCTGTGAATCAGATATGAAAATACAGTGAGAAAACTGCCTTGGAAAATAGCAGTGGTTACTTTTGCTGATGTGATGATTTCCAGCTGTGAATGTTACACAAAGAAAAAAGCTGAGATCTTCTCAGACTGATTAATGCTGCACTCAAAAACCTACCCAGGTAAAGAGATTTTGTGAGGGTGTGGTATATACACAAAAGTGTTTATGTTGTAATTAAATTATCTGTTTGTGCAGTGCTGATGGGTCATTTCCCTTGGAGACAATGCATTAAAAAGATATGATGCAAATACAAGTAGAAAAACATGCTCTTCAGCAATTAGTAGCTGTAGAGCATGCAATATTTGCTACACTGAAGACAGATAAAACTTTTACACCAACATCACAGATCAGAATTTCCCTGAGAGCTTTTAGCATACTAAGACAATTGCAAACATTACTTAAAATAACACAATCATGACAGTTACACCTGAACTAGCCCAATCACACTGGTTGCTGTCTAGTACTCCGGTGCACAGATCAGTCTTACATCAAAAGTGCCCAGATAAGCTGGGTAGGAAGGTTGGAGCAGCCTTCACAAAGTTGCTTGAAACCATTTAATCGTGCTGAGAATGTTATGTGGAGCTAGTCTGGGCTTGTCTGCTCACCACTGCAATGTCTAGGGTAGACACAAAGAAGGACCATCTCCAGGGAGTTGGCAGAGTCGCACTGTGGCTGTGATTCAACCTTACAGTTTCTCCTGTGGCAAAACTGTTTCAAGAAGTTTCCATCCTTTCCATTTCACCTTCATCCAACTTCCTCTGTAAGGGGATATGGGTTAAATTAAGCCACCCAAGGAACATTCTTTTTATTGAATTTTCTTTTTATTTAAATTGACAGTTTCATTGATTGAATCAGTTCCATGATTAGCCTTGTCATTCTGATGAATGGAGTCAATAGCAGCTTGATAGCAGGAACAAGTCATTCGGGAAAGGGAGGGCTGGGAAAGTCTTAACCAAGCTGTATGTCTGGAGGAAATGTCCATGGAGCGATCTCTGATGCAAGCATTGTTCATATGGAACAGTTTGAAGAACAGGGTCATTAAAGCAGCCTCTGGATCTACTTGTGAATAATGTCTCAATGTAGAACAGAGAAAATTATTCTTCTCACTGCAAAAGTGTGAGTTTTGATCAAGTTTTAAAGTGAACAATTTACTTAGTGAAACTCTATGATTTGAAAGTTCTCCTTTGTTTTCCTGATTGCCTATTGTCATGCAAGGGAAATGTAAGCAAGTGGTGTGGTAAGATTGTTCGCAGAAAGTTAATATTAGAAGTGGGACTGTTGACAAGGAGAGTTAATACTTGAATATGCTAAAATATTTTAAAAGCTATTGGAATAACACCACCCCTTCAGTTAGGAGGCTTTTCTTTTAATAACTTCATGATTATGCCTTGATTTCATTGAAAGACTGGGAAAAGGCTAGTAAATAACTGCTTTTGGATTAGCTCTGTGTGTCACTCCTCTGACTCGTTCAGCCCCCGTGCTGTCAGTTTTTCACACATCCATTGTAAGTAAGATTGTACTTTTTTGCATGCTCCAGATAGAACCAGTTTTAGAAATCTTAATGACTGTAATGCTAACCAAAGATGTTATTAACCAAGCTAATTAAGATCTCTTTGCAGTGCTCGATTAACAATACCAAGATACAGAAGAACTGTATAATACTGCTGCTGCTAATGATCTAAAGAAGATAATGCTTGTTCTCTTTCATATTTGGCATTACTATGGCAAAATAAAAAGTAGTAAGAATCTTGTTTTTCTGCAATAGTTAAAATTATCAGAAAGAAAATAGATTCTAAACAGGAAATTTTCTCATTTTAACAAAGCATAGACTGAAGTTGTAGATCTGACTTATGTTTTGAACATCTAGGATAGAATCTGTCTTATTCAACCAAGCTCAAATCTCTTTCTAGTCCATTCTCCTGACAGCTTTTCCTTTACCTACAGGTCACGTGTTATAAAATGTGGAGATAGGAAAAATAATAATAATAAAAACAAACAAAAAACCCAAAACAAAAATCCAAAACACAAACACAAGAAGACACTGATGAAAAAAATTGTACCTTATGGGATCTGTGACTCCACTGATACTAGAGAAAATAACTCCTTTTATGCCCTTTTTTATATATTTTTATATATATATAT
>VXBZ01005222.1:164753-196236 GCA_013399135.1 Heliornis fulica | reverse complement strand
ACAGATTTCCAGGGCAGCACAAAGCAATATACACCAAACCTCTTCCAAATTAGACTTGTCAATTTTTATAATCAGTAGCTGATGTTTCAGTGTTTAGGATTATCTGGCATTTCTTGTCAGAATACTCCAGTTTAAAAGTTGTGTCTTCTTAAAATTCTGTTTATTTGATCTGGAATTTTCACTCTTAATCAGTCCAGCAGCATGAGAACCATTCAAATCAGTTTACTCTCTGAGAACAGAGACAAAAATATTGTCTTTCCTATGTTAGAAAATTCTGGAAATTTTGGAACTTTCTACTGTTTTATATTTAAAATCGTCTAACTTTGTAGTATTTATACTAAGAATGTGTCTTGTGCTGTTATCGTGAAAATGTCCAAAACATTCTATGATTCTATGATTTTTCCCATGTGTGGCTCAGTCCATAACCGTCTGCATCATACCCCCATGTCATAACTGTGGGATATGTGTTGTAGAAAGTACTGATCCAAGAACCAGAATCAGAGACAGGAACACTATATGGCTAGTGCTTTCTCTGACCTCAATGTTGGGTGTAGGCCATGAGATGGAGGTGGAAGGCCTCAGATTTATATGAAGGAGGCAGATGGGGGAGAATGATGGAGCCTGCACAGGCAGAGGCAATTGCCGATTGTCGTGTAGCTGTAAGAAAGACACATGGAAGAGCTAAGTAGAGACTGAGACTGTACAGGTAGGCCAGAGAAGGAAAATGGGCCCAAATCTGAAGCATATGTGAAATATGTGTCTAATAAACCAGAGAGATGACATGTTTACAAGGGAGACAGACAAGTCAAATGAACTGGGACTACCCAGAACTAGTGATATGGACTTGCTTCATGCTGCAAAGAGACTAGGATGCACCATTTGTGAAAAATGTTGTAAAGACGAGTGTGCTGAAGACTGGTCTGCCACACATGCTGTTCTTCTAACATACATTCATGAGTGTAGGTCTTAACAAATAGAATTTAAATCTGTGTTCAAATTTACAAAGAACAGAGCACATGGAAAGAAAGAATGTGTGGAATTTCTAGAGTACATGAAATATAAATACTGAATTTGGGTAAGAAATCCTTCATCTCCTTTAGACAGGTCTAACATTATTTTATTAAATGTAATTAAATAAACCCAAGATACTGGAAGGAAGAGAAGAAAATCCCCACCATAGCTCAGTCCTTTGTCAGCAGTATAAAATGACAGTTATGTCTCCATATCAATAGAAACCGGTGAATGAGCTACTCTCCCTGCATGCCATTAACACATCCAACTCTGACATAACTTTAGGCTGTTATAGCAACCATTTCTATAGTAGTGTATCAGGTTATCAAAATTAATTACACTAAATTGTATCCAAGATACTGTGGTTCTCATGACTTCATTAATTTCATCCTATTTTTAGATATTTGCTGATTGAGACCTTGTAAGTTGAGAGAAGACAAACCTCTGAACAAGATCCTGACCTCAGCATCACACATACTAATCCAGAGTTACATCCCAGGCTGCAGGACGTGCACTCTGGAATGGTGTGGGTGCTGCTGGCAGGACAGTCATGGTTCTCTGTGTTCCCACGGCATCATCACCTGAAGAGACAGTATGATGCATGTCAGTGAATTTACAGGATAAGTGTGAGTTATAATGTACAGGGAAACCTGAGGGATCTTATGTTCAGTTATGAATTGATCTCATAATATAGATCTTTAGGATTGATTTATTTTTTTTACACATATGATTTTTCTTGTTAACCACTCAAGCGGGTTGGCTAGTAGGTCAAGAGACATCTTCCTCCCCCTCTACTCTGCCCTGGTGAGACCTCACCTGGAGTACTGCGTCCAGTTCTGGGACCCTCAGTTNGCTCCATCTTAATATAAGGAGGAACTTTTTCACTGTAACAAGCTGCCCAAAGAGATTGTGGAGTCTCCTTCTCTGGAGACATTCAAGACCAATTTGGACACATTCCTGTGTGATCTAGTCTAGATGATCCTGCTTGGGCAGGGGGATTTACAAAAATTCCTTTGCTCTTTTTATTTTCAGCTTCATGGAAGTTTCTTTAGTCTTTAAATTGAATCACAGAATGGTTGAGGCTAAAAGAGACCTCTGGAGATGGTTTCATAAGCAGTAACTGGAGTTGTCCCATTTCTACAGATTTGTTTGGACATTTCTCTTTCCAAAGTCACAAAAGAAACCTGACCAGACATAAAGCCCCAGAGTGTATCTGTTAAACAAGGGGAGGTTAAGTGGTTCTTCTGAGATCAAAGCTCTAAATTCCATGTTCTACTATGGTCACAGATGGCAAAAGCTTATATGGACTGAAAAATGAGTGGACAAATTTGCTGAAGTTTAAACACTGAGAAATTTTAAATGAAAATATTTTCCCGTACTGCTAAAATAAACCAGGGCCACAGTATAGATGCCAGTCAACTCCAGTCAGCTTTGTCCAAGCTGCATAGCACTTGGTCCCAAGGGTTTTTTATACTTTCTGTGGTCCCAAATCATTGCAATAACTTTTCTGTTTGCTGCTGAGGGTAGCTGTACATGATTAATGTGGAAATAGAGTTGCCTGGTGGCATTTTTACTGCATGAACCTGAAAGGGTTTAATGCATGCCCTGCAGTGCAGTAGGAGGGCAGCTGTGCATCCTGGACTAATAGAGAAGGCCATAGAAAACTGGAGTCAAACCTAATCCAGACTTGTTCATTTTACCAGTGGGAACAGTCCTTGGCACAAAATAGTCCATGAACAGTTCCGGAGTCTGTCTTAATGACAGAATTAGCCTGGAACAAAACCCTGCCTCAGGGTATGCCCACATTTAAGCACTGCAGACACTTAACTGTCTTATGCTCAACCTTGTTCCCTAGTCAAACTCAAAACTGCACTCCTAGGGCTGAAACACATTGCCATCAGAGAGAAAAATCCTTTGAAACATCAATGTCTTCCTTGTCCCATTCCTATAATCTTTCCAAAGGATTTACTATTGGCAGAGTACTTACCTAGATGGACTACGGTCTGGCTGAATACAATCATTCTTATATTTGTTAAGCTACCCCACAAGAAGGAACCCTGCTAGAAAACCTTGTTCTGACAATGAATGAAAGAACTGCCTCCAACTGTGCAGCAGACATTTCCTCCTTCCTAGGACCACACTCATTGTATTTCTCTGAACAAATCTGGCAGCTGGTTGAGGTCTTTTGTTCCTGCCCACATCTTTTGCTTTGGTTGAATTTCTAGGGCATTGTCACATGGCAGAAGAAGAAAAAGCCTTTGGAAAGCAAAGCATCAGCGTTTACTAAGTATAATTCATAACTATTCATGGTCACAGCTTACTTTGCATCTTAAAAGTGAGCATTGTACAGAGGGCATATTGTATTTCTATACTTTCCTGAGATGTATGAAAAAATGTCATGTGCTTCCAGCCATGACCTTAACACACATGTTTTAACGAATATTGTTTTAATGTTTGACCCTTGTGCTTTGTCTTCCCTGGAGGCCTGAATCCTGACCAAGCTGAATGCTGAAGTTAAGTGTTTTGAACAGGCTTTTTGCTGTACTAGTTCAGTGTGCTTATAGTAGCCAGCTTGTTTTCTGTAAACAGTGCTGAAGGTAATTATGTTCTAGAGAAATAGACATTTCTCTTTTCTCTATAGCAGCACTTTTGGGAAACAGAAGAGGACAGAGGGGGAAAGGGAGGTGGATCCTCCAGATTACTATGTCTGCCGCTACCAATCTCTCTTCCAGGCTGTGGTTCTGCAGATATTTTCAATACGTTCTTCCTTGGGTTATCTTGTTGACATGCCAGATGCCTGGAGAATGAAGGTGTTTCACCATGACAACAATGATGCAAACATTCAGTTAATGTTTGTAAATTTCAGGTATATCTATGTAGGAAAGTGTAGTGGAGATTTTTGCCCATGATGCAAGATATTGTACAGTATTGGATAACTTTCATGGTTTTCCATCACTCTGTGGCCTACAGATATGTTAGTGCACTGGTAAGAAAGGTCAGGAAGAGATGGGACTATACAAAGGGGATATTAATAGCTACAACTGAAAAACTGCACAAACAAAAACCAACCTTAAGTGTACACATGTGCAAGTTTTTCAGTGGATATACATGGCTTTTCTGGAGTGCTTGGAATCATTGCCACCTCATTATGTGTTATGTCACTGAGGTATAAAGGTCAGGTAACCGGGAAGCATTAGTTTTGGGAAGTTCTAAGCTCACTTAAGTTCTCAATCCTTAAACCTGTTGAAAAACCACAAAGCAACACAGACTTTTAGGTTAGAGGGAACTTCTGGCTTGTTTATTTCCTGGCACCTTGCTGTGTGTCAGAAGAAACAGGACCAGATACACATTGTATGGGCACTCAAAAACATATTTCTAAGACATACTTCTTTTTTTTGAGGAAGGTTCTAGTCTAATGTAACAAATCCACTACAGCTTTTTTTAAAAAAAATTCTGATTTAATAAATCCACGATCTACATACAATTGTATTTAAGAAGATACTTTCACTCCCTCTTCCATGTTCAAGAAATAGCAGGTATAAACTCAAGCCAGATCTGAAACCTTTGCCACGACTAGTTTTGGTTCTGTGTGGAATTACATTGCCAGGAGCTTCCAGAAGTTGAGATTGTGATTCTTTGATTATTTCAGATCTGTGTATTAATGTACCCAGCCCTCTTTTGTATCTCATCAAATACCTTAGTACAAGCAGCTCCAATTACCAGTTTCCTTCCTCTTCCTCTTTTTATGAGCAAGTGGCTCAGGATGGAATTGTGCATTGGATAGGAGCATAATGGAGTTTTGCTGGCAGAAAAATCAGAGGCTTTGTAGCATCAGTGCTTACTTTCAGCTCTAAAACCATGAAAGAAGAGGCAGACTTCTTTAGAGCAAATGGTGTCACATAGGCACATTTTGAAAATGGCTGTGACATCTTCAGAACAGTAGTTGCAATGACAGAAATAAAAAGGTGTGTGTACAAAATGTGACTCTTCAGCATTCTAAAAATACATCAGCAGGTTGCATTCACCTTATTGGATAAAGTAGAATCGGGGAATAGCAGTGAAGTCAAAGGAGCCACTCATCTACACTATTTGGCTATTACAACACCTGTGGGAGGTGCTTCAGGAGGACCCTGCTTAGATTCACAGGCAAAATTTTTTGTGTAACTCATTATAACCCATTATATGACCTACCTTGAAACATGGGCTAACCTGAAGAAAACCTGGTGCCCAGCACTTCCAGATCTTCCACCTGCTCCTGCAGGGATAATTTGAGATGGAAAGGATGTCATGGGATTCTTTGGAGTCTTTGAACAAAGGGCTGGAATGTCACCTACTGAAAAGGCAGTTGCAAACTGGTTACAAGAAACTGGCACTAAAGTAATAGCTTGCAAAGGTAATTAAAGACATATTTTAACTGCCTGCTTTTATACCTGGTTCACAGCTTTTACTTGCAATGTTTTACAAGTATTTGTAATGCTTTGTCCCAGCTCTGAAAAATAAAGTGCCTGACTGGTCTCATTATGAAAATTCATGACTTAGCACCTCCAAGTTACAGCACTGGATTTCAGTGTGCAAAACCAAAATGAAACAAAAGGGTTCATCACTGAGTCACTAAAATACAGATGTCAGTTCATGTGAGAACCCTCCCTGTCAGAAAGAAGATGCTGGGAGACCGAAGGTAGTGACTACCTTTTATTGCCTCAACTACTTGCAGGAACTTCATGTGATTTTATACTTTTTAGTTACATTACAGCCATTTGAGTGTCAGCACATGATTGGATAACAACTTGTTTTTGCAAGTATTGATTGGTTAGTACTTAGCAGAAAAACATGTTTTAAGTTTACTGATCAGGGGTTCTAGATAGGAGCTAAGAGTATGAGAACCAAACAAGACTGTTTTGAGAGAATTCAGCTAGCTTCTGAAAAACAACATGGGAACGAGAATGTTTTGGGAACCGAACTGAAAACAGGGCCTTCGCATAACTCATGATGCTCTCTTTCTCATGGTATTCTTTCTTCTTTGTTCCCTGTTTACCACTTAGGCCTCAACTTGTTCCTCTGTACTTTTCCATCTGTAATTGGCATCAACCATAACATGTCCGGCTGTTCACATCCTCGGTCACATAACCATTCTTTAATGATGTCCTCCACACCTCCGCTTGCTGCTGTAGAAAAAAAGACAGAGGCAAAATTTTAGCCTGAAGTTGCAGGCATTGTTAAAACTGAGCAGTAGAAATATGGTAATGATTAACCCAGGAGATCTTTAAAACACACACATATTTCTATTGAGATTTCAGGGGTTTTCTTCAACAGAGAAGTTACCAGGAGTGACCTGCTTTTCATGACAGGAAATAAATACTGAAGTGATCTTTAAATACTTGCTTTTAGTCTATCCAGCCTTGCTATAGTGGATAGGTGGAAGATTAGACATGAAACATTGAAAAATATAATATGGATTGCTTACCCCAGCTTTCACAAACACTGCTGTGATAGTTCATACATCCTCTCACAAAAATATATGCAAAAGAGAAGACAGACATAAGTAAGAACACCCTTAGGGAAATAGTAGCTTTTTATGTTATGGTTGGTAAATTTAAAGTGTGGGATGTTGTATTTTCTGTTGATACTGTTCTGAAATGGTATTTTTGAGATTTCAGAAGAAACACATTCTTCTGTCATTTGGGAATTTATACTGTATCCAATATATAATAATTAAAGTAATACTGGAAGATTATTCAAAATATATATTTACTATCTAAATTATTTTATCACCCTCATTTACCATTAAATTAACTTTGATGTAATATTATCATAAATCTAGAAGACCTATTCAAACCCACAAAATAAGTTTATGTCAGATTACAAAAATCTAAGGAATACTAATCCAGTTTCCTGTCCATCATATAAGAGCCTTTACTTTCAACCTATCTATTTGCAAGACATATCCTTCTTGTTTGAATATAAACTTTACTGAAAAAATGTTTTATTTCAATTAAGAGACCTGTAAAAGCAAACACTAACCTGTGTTGAGGTGTATGGAATACTTCTCATGCTCTCCACAAAAGAGAGCTCGGGCTTCTAATAGTAGTCAGAAAAAATTTATTACTGAGTTGAAAAATAAATGTCTGAATATCCCCAGCAGTTCTGGTAATGTTGTACATTCCCCTGTACCAAAGAAAAATTCTTAAGTGAAATATATTTTCTTATTTTGGGAAGCTATTTCAGACTGTGGTGTATGAAAGGTTCATTTATTGTGAATTCTCAGGTGTTTCATGAGCATTACTTGAGGCATTAAAGAGATCTGACAAGTGTGTTATGGAACTGTGGACTACAGTAACAATTTGTTAGCCTCCCTTCACAATTCTTTCTGAAAATCAATGAACTTTTTAGAGAAATAAGAATGTTTTTTTCTTCACTGTGCTGAGTACTGTGGCCTATGCCCAGAAAATCACTTAAGCTTGCAATAATAAACTAATAAAAAATCTCACTGACATTGGTTAAACTATTCAGGTACTTAATGGTAAGTGTGTTAAGTTCAATACCTTGCAGAATTCATAATTGTATGGTGTAAGTGTAATCTCAGAAATAAATACAATTATGCCAGATGTAAATATGTAAAGCTGAAACATGGCTTCTCCCCTCCCCCATTTCTTTTAGTGGCTATTAGCACAAGTTGTTCTATTGAAACCAGGCTGCTTCTTTGTACAGCAAAGAATACAATATTCAAGGCAACAGTGAGACATGCCAAGTAGCATGATTTAAGAATGAGGGCAGGGTTGGTGTTTGGACTGGATTACAGACATATTCTTACTGTCCTGCTGCATGTTCTTTGAGGATGCTGAAGGCCATGCAGGCAATTCTGCTTTCCCAAATCCCATGCAGGGTTATCTGGACTGTTCAGAGTCTCATACACTGTAGCCAGAAGACAACATCATGACCTAGCTCTTCCCTTAGCTACCATGCAAATGATGCACAGACAAATCTCCCCCAGAGGATGAAAAAAGCCAGCCTATCTTTAAGTAACTTTTTCAGAAAAGACATTTGACATCTTTGTTTTAAAGACTTCAGGCTACAATGAGTTCATTATCCCCCGCTATAAACAGTTCTACATATCTAATTGGTCTGTCAGATATCTAATTCACCTGTCAGAAATTATCCCTTTATTTCAAAGTTAAATTTTTCCAGCTTGACTTATTGCCATTGAATTTCTCTATGCCTTTGTCAGAAAAACTGAGAATGTCCTGATCAATGAACCTTTTGAATGTACAAGTTCCTGTCTCACATAATGGCCAAAGTTACCTTTTTGCCTTTGCTTTGATAAGTCGAACATACTGGCTTTCTCAAGTCTCATATGATAAGGCTTGTTTGCAGCAACAGTTTCTCTATAAAATCATTTATGAACCAATTTGTCTTTAACAAGTGCATTAAGGTTGATCCTGCTTTAATCAGGGTTCTGCTTTTATCTTTGGGAGCAAGAGAGTAAAAATCCCTAAAAAGTATATGTTAGAGCTATGAGAACTTCACAGATTGAACATTTAATGTCTAAAGCTTTTCTATTTAAAATCACTATATTTAAGAGAACACTTATGATAGAATAGTTATTTTTTCCATACTTTTCAGCATCAAACCCTATAAAAGGACTTTTATATTTTCTGGTTAGGTATGGTATTAAAATAAGAAAAGATTTCTGTGTTAAATCTTGAAAAAAAATAAGAACATTATGCAGACTTTAAGACAGCTAACAGAAAGATTAATCTCACCTAAATTTGGCTGTCTAAAAGTATAGTCCAGGCTAGTTGTCAAAGCCATGCTGTTTGAAAGAGGAATTTGTGAAAGTAGACTAATTCTGCCTCAGCTCCGTTCAGATTTTCTGAATTGTCTCACTTTGCATATGTACCGTTGATCATGCTTCCTTGATGGTTTTTGTGTATTGGATGCTAGAAAAGGCTTGACTGGAAGGACTATTCAAGTTCCCAAGGTTTTAAGATACCTTAAAAA
Source organism: Heliornis fulica (assembly GCA_013399135.1). Lineage (NCBI taxonomy): Eukaryota > Metazoa > Chordata > Aves > Gruiformes > Heliornithidae > Heliornis > Heliornis fulica. The sequence goes on along the minus strand of VXBZ01005222.1, from coordinate 187,227 downwards.
AAAAGGGGATTCACTTTCAATTAGGAGCTGCAAACTCTGTGTGATGGAAAAAAACAGCACCAGTGGGCTTCCACTGGTGCTGTTGTGACAGCAGTGAAGAGCAATGTTGCAGAAGCTTACCAGATTTTACCCCTTACCCTTGCTCATGATCAGAAACTCATACACTGACTGTTTTCATCTGAAAAAAAAAAAAAAAAATTGAGCTGTTTCTCTGTTTCTCCTCCCAGGTCTTCAGCTGTTAATTTAAGAAGCAAGAGATTGAACAGGAATGCTCATGCAGGAATGGAAAACTGCTATATCCTCACCTCTGAGAGAAGCCATGTGATGGAGAGACAAATAGATAAAGTGAGGTTTACTAATACCAGGAGTCCTCTGAACTGATCTTGAGCTTGTGTCTTCTGTTAGGAGTAGAAATAGAAATACAGACTCTTTGCATTCTGGACAAGATCAATAATTACAGCTCTACTTGGTCTTTGCCCATAGTATAAAACAAATTAGTTGCAATCACTGAATTTTTAATGAACCTAATCATCTAGGGATATTCTTCTAGCTCCCTAGCAGATGTAGCAGCTAAGGAGTGTCTGAGTTTAGGGGCCTAGAGGAACAGAGCTGCTGAGTGTTAGCAGGAACAAGATCCTTCCATGCATGTCAGAAAGGAAGAGCCTCTGCAAAACTTTAAAGATGACAGTTGAAGCCCTTATAAAGTCTAGGTGTCTCCAGACTTATGTATTAATCAGAGAACAGGTTTCAGGATGGGCATAAACTTCAATATAGGAAGTTCCACCTAAACATGAGGAGGAATGTCTTTACTGTAAGGTGGCAGTGTACCGGCACAGGCTGCCCAGAGAAGTTGTGGAGTCTCTGGAGACATTCTAAACCTGCCTGGATGCAATCCTGTGCAACCCGCTCTGCATGATCCTGCTTTAGCAGGGGGTTGGACTAGATGTTCTCCCTTCCAAACCCAAATGTTCTGTGATTCACCAGCACCACAGAATATGTAGCAGCTAGAATATTTAGAATGGAACTTTTGAATATAAAGACCCTCATCTTGATATACAAAGCTTGGCTTGGTCCAAATATCTAAGAAAGCAGAGAAGGTTTTAAGGCAGGGTAGAATGTAGGTACTAAGCACTGAGAGGTTATAGTAGGTGAATAAAATGTTTGGTATTAGTGGGCCCTTTGGGTTCATTGTATTGTCCCATCCATGGCACTCCTTGCACCTTTGTTATTTCACTGCTTAGTAATCTACACCACAAATCCTACCAGGTGAGCACCTGAAAAGGTTACAGTGGATAAGTGACCCCAAGGAAAGTGGGCACAACTGGCCTCAGGCAGGCTCATAAAACCCTATCATCTGGCAGGATTGTTTATTTGTTCTCTGCTAAAAATATACTTTGGCCATTGTGTACACAGAAAGTAAGAAAAACTACGCGAGGTTTTGGTGGCCACAGGTATGATCAGTCTCTAGCGGCTTCCTGACTGGGTTATACTCACGCTAAATGAAAGTGTTCACAGTCACAACATATATTTTCTTTAGCTCGCATGGGTTTTGTAGCCATTTTGAAACCTTTCATTTTTAGACTTTTGTAAAGAGAAAGGAGCGTAAATATATTTCCAATGGAAATAAAAGTGCTCAAAATTTGAATCTGGGCCTGTTTTCATAGCTTTGTTTCCTTTCAAATTAAGAAACTGTTGTTTTTTCAATAAATATTTTATTAATAAATATATCATCCACGCCCCATTTGAGTGGATAAGAGTGAGGGAATTTTGCTCATGATGGTACTAAAAATCCATCTGATTACATTAAGCCAATCCTTTCCTCATAAATTCTTCATAACAAGAAAGATTAACAATGCAATTCTTTTCAACTGACTGGAAGCCTAGAGAAAGAAACATCTGTACATTTTTGGAGGATAAAGGGTCTTTCTTTCCCTGCAGAAACAGAAGTATCCAATTCAAATGCATAGTTCAAGAATGCAGAACAGGTGAAGGTTTAGCTTTTCTTTTTAGTGATTTGTTCTCTGACATGTGACTTGATCTGAGCATGTTGGCACAAATTCATTGCAGCTTATCCTGTAATTATACTTCCCACTATAACTGAGGGAAAAACAGCATGCTACCTCATGAGCTGCTTTAATAACATTCCTAATGACAACCTGAGTGTATCTGAGGGGAAAACAATGAGTCAAAATGGAGGCATATTTTCTGCGGTCAGAATTACTAAAGCACTAAATCGCTAAATCACTAAAGTTTAGCAAAGCAAAACAGCTCACTGTTTCTTTAAACTACACCTCCTCTATCTAGCTGTCCTTGAAATCAAAATGGCATCTTATACAGTCAAGGCTGCTAGTTCCCTGTTGATATTTTTCATGTATCTTAAAGAGAGGTTAGCACTGCAGCCTGATGCTGAGCAAGCTTCAAACCTTGTGCAACAAGGCTGGTTAAGATTCTTGTAGGGGTTCTGGAGCCCACTGTACTAATGAGATACCATTTTTCTGTCACTATACCTTATTTTCCTTAACTTACATAAACTGAGATCTATAATCTGAGGTCAAGTGATCTGAAGTCTACCAAGGCCTTCTGAATATCACTGGCCATGTAATTTCACTCAGTCTGCCTGTATTGAAGTCAAGATCATAAAACCATATCTCAGGGCAGGATGTATTCCTTCCTGTTTATCCTCTACTAAAAGCTGGTTTTAATTATGGTGTGTGCAGTAAACAGCCATTTATTTTTTACCTTAAGACAAACCATGAAATCTGGTATGTCTAAATCCTAGTCCAATAAATTTGGAATTATCTGTTTTGCACAGGCCTTAGCCATAGCAATGGTTTCCTTAACAGATTAGACTACACAGGCAATGCAAAGAGATTGCTAATATTTGCCAGTGCCTTTCATTGAGATTACATTTTTATTCTCCACATGGGTTTTCACTTTCAGAAACATCTGAGATTGGTCAGGATTGTAGTAAGTGTTACCCTTAGGGATGGGTCAGGGACCTTGTGTAGGTGTAAAGCAGAAATGTAGCAATGACAAGATCAAGATGCCATTTCCAAAAGCTCTGTTACAGACATAGTGAGTTCAGGATTAACCTCAAAACTAAAGCTCCAGGCCAAGATTCTCTTAAATGTGTTGGTTTATTCTCTGGTCTTAGGCTTTGCCCAGAGAGTATACTAATGACTAAAGAAGTAGTTGTGTGGTGCTCTGCTCTGATACTGTACACCGCCTGTGACAATCCTCAGCTGCTCTGGGTCTTTGCTGGCACACCATGGCTGGCTGGATATTTGCCCTTTACAATGCCACAACTCACCACATTATTCCCTGCTTTCCATGTGCCAGGCTTGAGGGGAAAGTTCTATTGTGCATTACTGGCCTTGCAAAACTGATTTCCTGGCAGCATGTCAGCTCATGTGCATTTACTTGCCCTGATTGAGGCCAAGAGCTACTGCTCTTAACGAAAGCAGAATTTATTTTTCATGACTGTGCAGAAGCTGCTGCCAGGACATGCAGGCAGAGTTTTGCTTTAAGTGGTGCTCTGAAGCCAGGGAAATGGAAGCAATTGTTCCCAGTCAGGAGCAATGCAGCTTCAACAAACAAAAAGGGATTGAAGAGGCCTGTCAAAGGCCACAGTTGCTAGATGAGACATACTAGTTCACACTTCTGGAAACCCACTGTATGGCCTGACACAGCGAGCAGAAACTCACCTAGAACATTTTAATAATAGAATAGCCAAAAATATAGCCAAAATAGCTATAGAATAGCCAAAATATTAATCTGGAATATTATTATGAATGTTTTGTAAATAGTATATTTTGGTGAAATATTAGTAAAACTGCATGAGGTTCTCAGCCCACTGTTTTGACCTCAGAGCAGTTGAGTACACATGGATGTTACAACCAATATCAAGATGTTTCACTGCCAGTGGAAGTGGTCAATCTCACAGTTTCTGGCACTATTTAAGGCTTGGTAAACTTCATGCTGATGGTAGAGTCATAGCTATTTCAAGACAAAGAATGTTATGCTCTTTTCAATGTAAAACAATGTAATTTGCCTAGGTGACCTTTCCAAACTGGTATGTGTGATTAACAAGGCACATTCCCATTTAGCCCTCTCGCTGCAAAGCACTATACAAAGTTTTTGGATTGCTTTGGATAATTCATAGACTACTAAATCAGGGAATTGCTAGATTCATGATACTTTTCACAATCACAAAGTTATAAAAGTCATCACATTAATTAGGATATTTGGCCAGTAGTAGCAAAGTTAATCAAGCATCAACTCCTGGAGCATTTAGTCTGTTACCTTATATTTATACTTCTATGTAATATTTCTGCATGTATCAAATAGCATTTTCCCCTCAGCTTTATTAATGTTTGCTCATTTGCTCATGATAAAAAAAAAAAAAGTCAACTATTGAGTTAAAGTAAGAAGTTCAAACATTCAATACCTTCTTATCAACCTTAGTGATCATAACTTTCCCTAGCATATATTTTTTGGTGTATTTAATCAGAATTAAGATGATGCCAATGTTATAATGGGTCTCATTCAATATCTTCTTTTATGTTCACATCATCAGCCAAGCCTTCCCTGATTGCCAGTCTAGATGCTAGTCAACAAAATGAGGACCCACCTGAGGCATGTAGATAGGATTGGGGCAGAGGAAATTGATGTCTTTTTTTTATGGACTTCCTGGTTGGCATAGCTGTATGAGAATATAAACTATTCTCATCCTAATAAACATTATTCCCTTTGATTTTTCACACTGGCACTAAAACTGCTTGTTTACAATTATTCCTGCAGAACTATTCTGCCAAAAGAAATGATCAGCCAAATGTCTAAAAAAGGTTTCGTAGGGACAGGGATGGATCATATAATCATAGAATGTGTTAGGTTGGAAGGGACCTTAAGGGTCATCTAGCCCAACTCCCCATAATAAGCAGGGACACCTTCAAATAGATTGCTCAGAGCTTCATAAAACCTGATGAATGTGAGACTGCATTGAATTTGAAGCAAAGGCAAGATAAAACATTAGTACTTAGATGTTGGACATGAAGAAACATTTTGGGAGACAAACTGTTAACTTGAAACATGTCTCACAGATATGGCTTGAGCTAAAAATGCATGGGGATTGACTTAATGAAGCAGTCTGCCTCATCAAAAGAAGCTGCTGAATAAATCTCAGGGTGTTAGTAACACATCAAGGTCACATACCCCCAAGAAAAGCTAATGCATGAAAAATAAATGGGAAAGTGCCTAGGCTCAAATTATCCTGCAGCAGGGGATAAAATGTTAAGGCAGCAGCATGCTGAGTCCTGTAAAGGCATCTAACTATGCTACACACTGAATGGATTGCTTTAGAGATTGTCAAAAACTTTAAACAAACACCACAACTGAGATGTGAAGGGCTTTTTTGAGAAGTGCGTCTGTGCTTTCAATATTTACAATGTTTTTTTATACACATGAAAGAAAACTTAAACTTGGTGGGTTAATAGTACAAAGCAAGAATAGGAACAAAAGACACATCAAGTCATCACACTTGGTGAGATGGAGGATTTCAGCTTCAGGGAAGAAAGGGATGCCTCCATAAGACGCTTTAAAAAAAGAAAACCATTAATTGCTCAGAAAAATATTTTGTAAGGCTGAGTTCAAAGTCTTCCACTGCAACACTGATTTAATTAAAATGTGGAACAATTAAAGACATCAGAAAAAATTCTCAATGTAAAGAATACAGAATAGGAGAGCTGTAAAGAAAGAGTGTTTGGGAGCAATCAGAAAAAATCTGTGGAAATAACTGATTGGAAAGACTAAAATTCTCTAAACATAGAGGCCCATGAACCTGGATCTGCCTCACTTCTGTGCAGCGATGCTTTGATTGCTAATGCAGTTGCTGATACTCTCTGGTTAATATTTGATAAATGCATGGACAAGAACAGGTCACTGGCACAAAATATTGCATTGTGGAAGATGATCTTTGTTAGCTTTTCCTTTTTCCATCTACATGTAGTTCTCCTGACCAAGGAGTTTCCAGACAGTCATTTTCTTGAGTTTATGTGTATAATGCAAATATATTAATAGATCGTAACATGGACTAGCATAAGGGAAAACCAATGATTGGGGCACCTGACTGCAGGGGGAGTTCCTGGTTCTAGTCTCTGCTCCCAGATTAATTTCTGCAACTTGCATCCAGTCCAAGACTGGGAGCAGCGGCAAAAGCAGTAAGACCCCTTCTTTTCAGCCTGCTTTCCTAACCAAGGTGGCATAGTAAAATCCTCTGGAGACCCTTGTCCAGTGGCATTGTGTAAAGGTGCTGCATGCCTGCACTGTAGCATTCAGTGTGATACGGAGCTGTGAGGTATCACTGCAGCAACATGACAGAGTGCTGATGAGCTGAGTTCAGACCTAAGTCAGGCTAACTGATACTCTGCTCTTGTATGTCAGACAGGTATTCTGATTGAGCCTGGCATTGGTTGGCAACCCATCAGTCATCTCAAACTTGTGCTCTGTGGCCTTTGCTGGCTACAACCAAACTATTGTTAAACTTTATCTTACCTGAGGGGAATTGGAATACTGAGAAAGCATCTTGTAAAACATTTGGCTGATGCCCAGGAAATTCATGTTTTGTGTAGTATCTCAATCACTTGTAGGAAGCAGTAAATCGGCTTTTTTTAATTCACGGGACAAATCACATCCTTCCTTTTGCAAGGTGAAGCAGATGATAACTCAAGAGCTGAAGAGGTGAAGACAAACTTCTGTTCCTGGTTATCTTAAATTTCATTTAACTCAAATGAGCTATAAACAACCGATATCTGAAAAGAATAGGACTTCTGGATATTTCCTAATGAAATATTGCTCAAGAAATTTTCACCTCTGTCATGTGGCTCCATTCATTTACTTTTTGCCAAAAACCTATATTGACTGGTCAGTAGCAATTTTATCCCATTTTAAATGACCTTTCTAGATACCTTTTATGTGTTAGTTACCAATTCCAGATTCAGCTCTCTGTGGGCCACGGAAACTTCTTCCTCTGCAGTTAACAAGGTCTTACATCTGCTTTTTAATATAGGGTTGTCTCATTTTTATTACATGCAAAAACATACAGGGAATTTAGGAACATGTATGTCATAATACCTCTTGTCTCCCTGTAAAAGTTTAGGGAAATTAGTTTTGTTTTAAGGCTGTAGTCATGCACATGGCTGACTGACCATCACTTTTTTTGGACATATTCCATCTGTCTGGAACTATTCCCAACTTCTCCATTTCCAAAGACAGGAAATAAAAGTGGATCAGAATGATTTTCATTGTGATGTATTGGTTCTAGCAAACCAAATTGGCGTTTCTGTATACATTAATCTCAGAACTCATGCTACAAAATCTGATTCTAATGTAGAGTTCAGGGCTAGTTGCTCTGGCATGACTTCTACCTGAAGTCATAAAAGAGGAAACGGGTATAGCAGCTACTGAAAGTCATATTACTGTACTGGCATGATATTTGTCTGCCTACCTAATGCCCTTGCATTGATCAGCAGTATGCTAACTCAAAAATTCAGTTCCTGCTTTGTCTGTGCCCCTATTAAGTGGTCTGCAGCATATTTCAAGATGCAGACAGAGATGACAAAAACATTAATTGGATTATATAAATAAAAGCACGTACAATTTAATATTGCATGTTTATTTTAATTGTATTAGCAAAGAACACCAGTATACCCTCTGCTCTATCCAGTCTAATACTGTCTATAGCCAAATCTGAGACATTGGGCTTCTGCCTTCTACAAAAGAGAATAAAAATATCATTTACAAGAAAACAAATTGTATTCATCTTCAAAAAAAAATGTTAAATCATAAATCTTTAACATAATGTCTTATATAATAATTTTAATAGTAAATGAGATTTAAAGTTCTCTGTTTTACTTTAAAGCTAAAATTTTTAGTAAGATGTCAGCCTTTCTGTTTGTGTATGTTATATTGCAATGACTTTAGTACTTGTAAAGCATGAAAAAAATCCAGAATGTGGGCACAAAACCATGTAAAATCTACTTTTTAACAGGCAAGGGGGTGTGGGGAAGTGCTTTTATCTTGAAAATTACATAACCAGGATTTTGTGACAGAAAAAGAAAATTTGTCAGTAATGAGAATCCTTCACAAAATAAATAGTACACTTACATAAACTATCTGTGTTTCTATATAATAAATAAACCTGTCTTTGGTTGAAGTAGGCACTCTATAAAACATCTTCCATCCAGAAACCATGACTGGATCCCTGATGCACCACTCCACCTTATCTTCCAGTGCGCCTGCGCAGTACATCTCCTGTGTAAATCAGGTAAGGCTAGATCCAGGAAGAAAATTAAACACATACTTATCAGTCTTCAAGGATGAAGATCTTCAACATCTTTGCAAGACTGACACTGGACCCCAGAGGTCCAAAATGTTATGCACAGATGCTTTCAGGCATGAAGTTTCACAGGGCTTATGGGGTGGCTGTGGTGGGTGTGAGAATCATGTCTCTCTGCTCTCCCCAAAAGTCAGCTTCATCCCCTGTTGGCACTGTAATGCCAGGTCTGTGTCAGGCAGCATGCAGAGACCAAACACTGAGCTGAGCCTATCAGAAGCTACAGGCAGAGAATACAGCACCACTCTGCCTCCATGACCTCGTAGCTTGAACTCTTAGCTGGGAGGAGGTAATTCCAGGCTTCAGTACATATACCAGGATATAAAAGTATTATCTTTGTATTAACTATTAATTGGAGAAAGAACCAAGATTTCTGTCTGCCATTGCCTGCATTAGTGCTTTAATGAGGCTGTAGTGTCCTTCTTAAGCTCTCTTTTAGTCCTCATTAATATTTCACATATAGAACAGCTAAAGCAGCAGTGTATGATGAAGTCCAGACCCAGAATACCTCCCAGCAAGGTAATACAGCAGAAGTTCTGGTTCATGGCACCTCAGAGGGTGAAAGGACAGGAGCTTGTGCTCTCCTCCTCTCCTGTGGGTGCTGTAACCCCAACAGGAGGCTAGTCAGGACATAGCTCCCCTCTCACTTTCTGATGCAGACCCTTTGTCAGCCAGATCAGACAGCTTACTGAGTAACCCAGCCTCTGATGTGCTAATGCTTCCCAGGTCCTCTTGTAGCCCATAGAGGATGAAGAGACCCCACTTGTAGCTCATGTAGAGGCTCTGCAGAGAAGGTGAAGAAATATGGAAGATGCTGTGACCTACATTGAAGCATTCCCCCAGTGGCACCTGCAGCCTGGAGAGAGAGAGATCCACACTGGAGCAGGTTTGCTGCCTGACTCTCCTGCTCTCCTCCTTTCCCCTGTGCCATCCTGGGGAGGAGAAATCATGAATAAAGTGAAGTCTACAAAGAAGGGAGGGGCAAGAGGTGGAGTTTTAAGATCTGTTTGTACTTCTCCTTATCTGACTCTGATTTCTCTGTGTGTGTAGTGTTTTCTTCTGTGTTTAGTCTGGTTTGCCCATGACACTAACTGCAGAATGTCCATATCTCAACTCCAAAGCCTCTCAACGTATATTTTCTCCTCTGTCCAGCTAAGAGGGGAGTGACAGAGTGACTTCGGTGGGAGTCTGGCCTCCAACCAGGGTCAAATCACCACAAGGACCTATGTTCATGAGGTTTACCTCCTCACGGCTATTGTCTTTCAACACTTTGTGTAACATTTACAGGTAAGCCTGTGAATTGCTCTAGTCAGCATCTTTAAATAAAAATGAACTAAATTCAAACCTATACTTTAAAAAACATTCTCTTATTGTCTCCTTCTGAACCAAAATCCTTTAAGGATTAAACATTTTACAGCTGCCATGCCTGCATCTTTATTAATCTAGCATGTAAAAATTCCTAGACCACATTGAAAGGCAGAAACACCATATTGAATGAAGCAGCAACAAGCTCATATTTATGGTTTTAGTTATTAGATGTATTTTGTAAAATTCTATGGCAAAGATTAAATTTTCATAGGGGGAAAAAAGTGAGTCAGAGCACAGAATGTACAATACCCATTGTTTCGTTTCTCAAATATAAAACAATAGCAGTGCATGCTAATGGTCACCGAACAGCTCTTTGTCCTACAGAGAAAGGCAATAATATGATAAAAATATGTATTTAATTATTTTTTCTGTTCATATTATTACATATCTTTATCTGAATATCTATCATTATAATTTATAGTCTTTTCAAAAATCAACATCACTGATTTTCACAACTCACCTAATCTAGATTCTAACAGAACATTTAAAAGCTCAATATTCAACAGTCAGCTCTAGAGAGGTATGAATTATTTGAGGGTAATAAATATGTTCACGAGTCAGAAAATATCACTTCTGATTTTGTCTCGCTGTAATCTTTATGTGTTAAAGAAATTCAATACCACCGTACTTCCTTTTCCCCATACAATACTTGAATAATAATGTTGACATAGGATGTTTATTTGGGAAGCTTTGTTCAGTTTGAAAAGCACTTTGATATCCTTATATAAAAAGTATGAAGTGAGTATAAACACAGTTTTCTGTGCAGTAATAATAGCTCCTCTAACAACCACTACAAAAGACTAAGAATGTCATAAGAATTGAATTTTAGAACCTCAATGAATTTCATTAACCTTTGCTTTTATATTTCAGAAGTCACAATTCACCATTCCCATGTAGGTTTTACTGACTGTCCTTGGCATACCTCTTTGTTATAGTTGCATTACTAGTACTGTCCTGCCTCCACTTCTCACTTCATGAGATTCTCCTCATACCTTATTATTTTACATTAGCCATGTGTTATTCAGTTATGTTGCGTTATGTTATTCGTTCTACTTCAGGATTCTGCATTATATTTGTGACTTTTTCAGCCAATGTAAAAAAGATTCTAGTAAAAAAACAGGGAAGCACTGTACAGGTATGTGCTGAAGACGACTAGGAACTAACACCATGGAAGTTCCTGTTTGTTGGTAAGAGGTGGATATGCTGATATAAGCTGTCCAAAGCAAATGCAGTAACTAATTGCTGGATCAGTTCTTCAGGTTTTAGGATGCTGGTCACCAAACCTGGGGTTCGCAGTTAAACTACTAGAACAAGGAAGAGCTGAACTTCTATTGCAGTTAATGTTTTGGGATTTTTTTTTAAATCTGATTGGCAAGAGGCCTGTACACTGCACCAAGCTGCAAATATATCAGAGCACCGAGCAAGTTTACTGCAGCACCAGCTGAAGAAGGATAGATGGAGCTGTGTGGCCAGCTCTCCTCCTTGCAGTACCAGCCTTGGCAGCTCCAGCCTGACTGACTGCAATGAGGAGACATCCAACTCAATTCACATGTGATAAACAGCATTTGGGGTTTCTGCTACGGAGCTGCTTATTACTGTGATGTAAGAGGATAAGATGATCTCTGCATGTGTGCATGAAGGACATGAATTTCAGCACATGTGAGACTTGCACTTCTGTAAAGAAACCCCTGGTATGCCAGAAGTTCCCTAAAGGCTGGGTTTCAGCAACAAGAAATGTATCTTATTTGTCCCTTTTGTACATATGTCCATAACTCATCCCTATCTATAGTAAATATGTGATATCTTTGTTTATAGTTGAGTATCTCATAATAATGGGAACATAAAAGTACCTCTAGGAAACACAGTGGTCCTCTGTACCTCATTTTATAGTGGTACATCTGTTAATCTACTGGAGTGTTTCTTAGTGCAATACTAGCAGCATGATCACAGTACCACCTCTGTTCTTATAGAGTGTAGTTGAAGAAACCCATTCAGCCACACTAGCATGGTACCTCTACAAACTGTTGAGGAAAGGTTTGGGTTTTTATAAATATTAATTTGCTGTCAGTCCTATAAAATAAAACAGGTAGGGCAGTTCTTTACTGGCACAGACACATTAACTAACAATGTAAAGAGCATAGCTGAAACTTCAGATTTGGGTCCTACAAAAACTGCACTCCCACGTTTTCCCAGCCAGCTATGCAAATCAGATATCATCACGCACGCTTGGATGGTTAGACACTTACGTCATGACACGTGTACAAGTGCCTGGATTACCACACTCCAAGTATTTGCATTAATATTTTAGGTACAGTCTATCAATCTTCTCCCCTGAGTTTGTAATTTTGAGAACTGATTTGTAGATTAAATAGTTTAAAAGAAATCACAATCTTTAAATTATTTTTCTTCCCAGTGCCATAGTTACAGCACAACGTAGTGAATTTTGAAAAATCGATTCCAGAAATACAACTGTGTCCCCAAAGCACTAACAACCTGTCTGTAAAGAAAGAGGAAGGGAGGGCATATATGTGGGGTATTAGATACAATGAGATGATGCAAAATTTTTGGTTGTATAACTGAGAACCAAGCTATTTGCAGCTATATACTATGTTTTTTTTCAAAACATACTTGATGATCTATGATAGTATAAAATGGGGAGGGGGAGGGTTTTAGGGATTTATGTTGGTTTTTAAAAAATTGATTTCTTACAAACATTTCTCAAAGAAAGCAGGGTATTTTGCAAACACAGATGAAAGAGGAAAGGAAAAGCCTCAAAAAAGCTTTTAAAGTTTCCTGAAAAGCTTTTCCAGTAAATGAAAGGCAATATTGTCCTTCTAGGTCCAAAACTGATGCATCCATAATTCAAACCTGTTGAATAGTGCCGGTAATAACCCTATGGTGTTCACAGGACAGATAATGTGCAAACAATTTTTACCTTTTTTTAATGCAGGTGAGGAAAGACTTCCAAGGATATAAACTAAAATTATATTCTCACCTCTCAATTATTTAAAGTAAGAGTTAGTCACATAACAGGCAATGTTGCTGTGGAAAAACTCTTCCATATACATATATATATGCACATGCGCGTGCGCGCACACACACACACATATAATTTATTTTGTTCTTTTCAGACCCCACATTTGCCTGAGCTGCCTCTCTATTTTTGAGGCTATTAAGGGCAGTCATTGTCAGACTAGCATAGCTATGCAAGACTGGCATTACTAAGGGAAAGTGAGAAATATGAAACTGCGCTGGGATTATAAATAATTTGAATCCACCAGAGCTCCAGTCAGCAGGAGGGATCTGATATTCTACAAGCAAGAGTTAAGTGATTCCAAGATCCAGTTTAACCACTCACATGAAACATTGGAAAAAGACTCCATAGACATGTCTTTAGATTGGGTGCAAGTGGCAGTCTGACTACAGATTTATGCCTTGCTGTTCTCAGGATACCTTCCAAGTATTATTTGGCTCATGTTTCTTCTCTTACCCAGTGCTGTACTCTGCAGCTAGGTCTTGAAGACACAGCTCAACAAGAGAGAGACAGGAGGTAGGCTGCAAACAAGCACACAGAATTTACATGCGCTGTTTTTTCTACTTAATGTTTTGTTATTCAGGCACACTTTATTGAAGGCCATTAACAGATTCTCTGATTTGTAGCAAAGGTTGAAGAGGATATCTCTGTAACTGAAAGTCTGAGTTTCCATGCTCACTTCTCCCTTGTAATTTTTTCTGTTTTTCACCAAGCTGAACTATGATTCTTTATACTGATGCGTGAACACATATTTGGAAGCCTGGTGTCGAATGGATGATGCATTAGAAAGTTACTGCCTATCAGGCACACAGAGAAATGTCATTTAGTTCCGTGCTACATCTCAGCTCCCAGCAGCTACTAGATTCTGATTTATCCACTTTGCCTTTTTTTTCTCTACTTCACCTCAGATATTAATCTTGCAGCTGCTTTCTCCAGAAAGGCCTGAAATAGAAACCAATGTTGTCATATCTGAAAATTACCCCAATCCCCACCTCTAATGTCATAGTATATTAACCTCTGACTTCAGCAGCTGGAAAGACTTCAGCTGTTTAAATAAGATCACAACTGAAATCTAGGAAAAAAAAAACCAAGACATTTATAAACAAACCATCTCATCTTTAAGGTCTGGCAATTTGCCAGATGCCAGGATCAGCAGCACATCTGGGGAGGCACTGCTTTGCTGGAGGATTCTGCTGCTGTCATTGTACTGTACGAAGGCAGCTGAGAAGACTGAGGAGGTGGAAACAGGATAGGGACAACTCCACAAAGGCATTTGTCTGAGTCTTTCTTCATCTGGGCCAAAGTATGTTTTCTGAATACAGATTGCTGTGGCCAGAAAACAGGTATGTAGCCCTGTACAGACTTATTCACAGTTTGATTTCAGATAGACTGGGATGGAAGAAAACAGCTTTTGGTGCAACAAAGAAACTTGTGAATGGCTTGGGGGAAGCTCTCTGCACAATGAATGACTGAAGTTTAGTGGCAGATTGCTGGTGCAGGGGTGACAAAAGAGAAACACACTAACTAATTCTTACTACAGCATCAAAGTTTTGCTGAAACACAACGCATTCTCTCTAATTGTGGTCAAAGCAGGTCAGTAGGCCTCAGATGAGACACGACTGACACACTGCAATAATCTCTCGTTACTATGAATTGTAGTGCTCATACAGCATAATCACCCAGACTATTCAATTGCTTTTATAAGCCAATGAAGACTCAAACCATATTTATGTGGCGTTATTATGCAGTCTGTATTGAAAGAAATTATATCAAAGGAGAATGAGTCTGTGTCACGCAACAATCCAAAAATAAATGTTTGTATTATAATGTAAGACTATGATAGCCTAGCCTCTGCTCTAAATACTAGACAACACCCTTGAAAAGAGACCATTGAAAGCCTAATTCTAATAGTTCTCAAGGAGATCTGAAAAATCAAAAACTGCATAACTCAACTGATTAACTAATATGTAATATCAAGAAGGTGCATCTACTGGGCTGACCTAATGTGTTAAGCATATTAGAGGGAAGAGGTATCAGAACATCCATCTAATACGTGAATTACTTATCACTACTGTCTCCATCTGCCAATGCCTAGCCAGATCTAGCAATAGCAAGCATTTCATAAGCCTATGAATAATTTTCTATTACTGTGAGGGAAGACTAGAAAGGGAACAGGCCATAATATTCCATTGAATCACTTAAAACATAATCACAGCTCTGTATAATTATTGTCCCAAGTAAGTAGCAGTTACTGACATCCAGTAACATTGGGTTTAACAGAGCTAGTCAAGACTGCAGATGGCTTGACTTCTCCAAAACACTAATGACTAGGATTGGTCTCATAAAAACAGTTTGATTTCAACCTCACTTTTCACCAGACTTGCTTCTACAGATCTGGTGCTAATTTGTCTGGAACAAACACATACTAGTTCAATCCAGTGCACGAAAATACCAAGTGAGGTTTTAATTTAACAAACTCCTGAAGCCTCACTTTCAGCACACAAGTAATCCCTGTTAAATCCTGTAGCATCACATGGGCACTCAAGGTTGAACAAGTTAAGTCACTTTTTAGAACTGTGGTTTTATGTTATACACGGTAATGAAGTTGCTGCTGCACAAAAACCCAAACAAAACAGCAAACAACTTTGATATATAAAGATGGGACACATGATCTGCAAAATTGGGGAAAACACCAGCCCTGGATTACTTTAATGGCCTCAGTTGCCTAGTCATGCAACAGAAACAGCATAGCCAAAGGAATGTTAATGTCTCTGACCTAACTATTTTCATTGTTGCAACATCAGCAACGTGCTACTGAAATAATCCCAAAGGTATTTTCAAAGGAGTGGGGCGATGCTGTTTCAAAATCTCCTTAACGATGTCCCTGACTTTAGCCATACCTATGGAGAAACTCCAGTGTTAACTTTTGGAGCCACACCTCTCTATCAAATACCAGAGTACTTATACTTTTGTCTAATAATAATAATTAAAATACAATAAATGACTTTTCAATAGTAAGACTCACATTACAAGCCCCACAATCTTCTTTTACTTCTTATTAATGGTATGTGTCTGGTTTTAAAGGAGACTGGGACCAAAATTAATGTGTCTTGGTGAGATAGCTCTCACTTGGTTTCTGCATTAATGTGTGCTCTGCCTGCAGTCTCTGAACAAAACCTTAAGACATTTTGAAAATGCTGAACTGTGTAGCAGAACAGCAATTTTCTAGGTGAATCCCTCATTTTGCTCTGTGTCAGGGTGCCAACATATTCTAGTCTTCAATTAAAAAAAAGAGAGTCTTTTTTCCAAGTCACTGATTGATCTTGAACTGTCACTGACTTTTTAAGGTCAGATGAAGCAACTGCAGCTTTGAAATCAGTCTACTAAAATTGCTCTAAATGATCTATTCCACAACAGTATAAAGAGCTCAGAAATTATGAACAGATGTTAAAAGCACACAGTGGATGAGCTGATCATGAAACACTGTAATGAGACTAGGACTGTAACAAACTGATGGGTTACAGGCAATTTTAAAAAATATCATTTCTTATAAGAATCAACAAACTATAAAGATGTACAAATGGGACATCAAGGCAAACTTGATCTACGAGGGAGTGGAGGCTGCAAAATTATGATCTTTTTAAAGACATTCCCATTGCCTGAACACTGACTGAAATGAGGTGAATAACTTATGTATGATGCTAATTCAGAACCCAGATGATAGCTTTTGGCCTTCGTCATTTGACAGCTTTTGGTTCTATATATGCAACACTTACTGCAATGGAGATGCTACTTAAGAAAAATGCAGGCTTTTTTTCCTGTTTGTCAGCAATAGTTTATTGTTCAGTTCTGATGATGATTTGTGAAACTGTCAACCTCATTTGCATTAAATTCCCCTTGAATTTTCTTTTTAAGAATGTTTTAATTTAATTTGGAATTACAATTAAAATGTCATCTGAAATTGTAGTCTGAAGATATCATAGCAAATCTGTATGTGATGGGAAGAATGTAAAGGAGAAACAAATGGAAGTGTTTCTTTATTGCCGTAGCTCAAAAGAAGAGTTTGGAGTTTTCCAGTTTAACAGTAATTATGTAAGAACAGGCCTTACAGAAATAACAAGTTGTTTGGTTTTTTTTCTAGGTTAAAGCATCAAATGAAGATTTAGGTGAGATTTTTTATAAATGGCCTGATTATTCCTCATCTTCTATCTCAATTCTGTGCAGTTACTCTCTCAATTTGATCAACTGGTAGGAAAATAGAGAGAATTTTTAAAAATCTATTTCAAGCATCTTTACCTAGCAAATTAATATTATGCACTTAAAGTCTGTATTTCTGTGTGTGTTTAAATTATCTGGGAAAAAAAAATTCTCCCTGTGCTAGGCACAAGCCACTGCATCTCTCAGTAAAATACACATGCAAATAATAGTAAATAATTTACTGAAATGTATGTGCCCATTATAGATTTCACATCATTCTCTGTGAGGATGTTTAAACAAAGGAAAGTATGACTATTCTGATACCATACCAGCTGACCCAAGACAGGAAAATCACAATATAAGAGTAACTCTGTAAACAGCAGGACAACCTCTGAAACAAGGTAAGTCTCTCCATCTAAATTTCCAGCTTCTTTAGCTTGTGTATTTGAATATTACATTTACCTTCCTTTTCTAAAACCAGACTTTCTCTGAATATATAAAAATTAAAATTTTATGTAAAAACAATAAATATACAGACATATGTATATAATTAAATATAGCTCTCTCCCATATACAGACGTATGTATATAATTAAATATAGATCTCTCCCACTTATTTCTTTCTTTTTTGGGGGGGGTTGCTTTGGGCTTTTTTTCCCCTTTCTCGCTCCTTCCTTCAGCAAATACCAGGCCCTCTTGGCATGGCTCTCAACTCTGAAATTGTAAATCTAGTTGTCTAGGTGGGTTGCATTACACTTAACTGTATTAGTTCTGAGCATTTCCTTTAAGGAATCTACATAACCTGTGGTGGTCGTAGAGAATGTTATTACATTTTCAGTAGAGTCAGCCCCTTTAGAATAATGAGACAGGTGTAGGTAATGGGAGACTTACGGGTCTGCATTTTTTCTATAATGAAGTTTCACTGTTTGTTGCTAACTTTGAGAGGAAAATGTAGAGGATATAACAGGAGAAGGAAGGAAAAATCTACATAATATAAATTTAAACCTGTTTTCCTTCAAATATTTTAAATGAAAATAATTGTGAGAAGAGCAAGACTTAATTCAGCAGTTTTGGAATACCTTCTTGAATGCAAATTTTGGTCATCTGCTTACTAATAATTTTTGTTTCAGATTATGCTGCAAAAAATTCATGGCTAATGGCTGTATTTAATAACACGAGATAAATAATTTCCTGGCTCTGGCCATATGTTTATTATTTATATACCTGAAATCAGAGGAAGGTGTGTTTTTTGTGTGTGCACGCAAAGCAACTATGGGCCATCAGTGCATGGGAACTCACAAACCTTAACCTCCATATGTAGTAAAACTGAATGTTTTTTCCAGGATGTGATACCCCAACGGATGTTTACAAGTAGAACAATGAATTCATCTAAGAGATATGTTTTGTGTTTTCCATCTAATTGTTCTCAGGCAGATATTTTTGCAATTAGTTACTTGCAGATTTTAAAAAAACAAAATGTAATTACATGAAGAAAACAAAACAAAACAAAACAAAACCCACAAAACCCCAACAAAATAAATGTTTAGAAATTATTTTTGGGTGGCTTTTGAATTTTTAGGTCATACCAGTTCAACAAAACTGCTATAGTTCTCGTGATTTTACACTTTCTTACTTATATGCATTACTTATTCTTAGTGAATGAAATTGCAGATTGTGGGAGAAACACTGTACCAAGCCTGAGTGAGGCACAGCCTAGGAAGGTACTGTGAAAATTACTCAACATTACTCAAACAATGCAGCTAATTCCTATTCTACCACACCTTTGTTATTCCAATCTCAATTGTCTCTTGAACAGAGGCTTCAAATTGCACTGTATTTTGCAATCAGATTGCCAGACACACAGAAAAAGATGAGATCAGACTCCGGACATTTGTCCCAGGTGATATTTGGTTTTCAGTCTGCAGGGATGCCCTCACCTTCTATGTCAGTCAGCCATTTGTTGCATCTCTTTCACTGCTCAGGAAATGAAGCAGGGAAAGACAGTAGATTCCTTAAAGCTTTTTAAACCTTTCTGTCAGGAGAAATGCTTAACTCTGTAATGGGATTCACAGACATTATCTTTTGGATAAGGATTTCTAAATTTAACTTATTTGGGTGCCACCACTGATCTTGTCCTGAACCTCAACACAGCTCTACATCAGTGGAAAAGCCCTTGAGAATGGGGACATCCATATGGAAGGATATCACTTTTATATTTAGAATATGATCAGATAAACATACGGAATTCAGCTTTCAATAATCCCAGGACTGACTCAGGTGAAACCAATTGTTTTGTCTCTCACAAAAATAGCAAACAAAAAATTGTTCTCCTGATCCTCCTGTCTGATGCACACAAGATCTTTGCTTTTCTGTACATCCTCCATGTAAGGAAGGATGGAAATGCATAGAACATGCTCAGTCTTAACCATCAAAAAATGTTTCCTGTTGCATTACAAGAAAATTTTACTGTATTCTTTCCTTCCTGAAGTCTGCAGAACCCCTGAGGCTGAGAAGTACTGGCTGCTTGTATGAGTATCTTGCATCATGCCCAGTCTAAGTGGTCACGAATGTCAGATCCTTTTTTAGTTTCTGGTTGATATCCATTTTGTTACATTTTTCTAGCATTTATTTAACCATAAAGTCAGAAACAGCAACTATTTCAGAAAACATTAACAAACATTTTAACTGCTCAAGTAATGCCACTTCTACTCTTTCACTCCCCACCCAGTAAATGTAGTTACATCACAGTGTGATATCACTTGTGTCATTCTGGTCGCATGACAGCAAAACGTGCACCCACTCCTGCCTATCATGCATGTCATCGTGCTTCAGTTTCTAATGTTATATTTCAGATAACATTTCCAATTTGCACAGATGAATCAGAATACGCTAGAGAAAAGATCAGTACACTGAAGTACTTGGATATATGTAGATTGCCAGCACTCTTGCAAACAATAGAAACATAGGATCATACCCATGTACCGCTGTAATATGGTAGTGCCACTGCAAGTTACAGGCTATAAGCTTTGTACTGAATTTACAAAGCCTCAGGAGTAAGGCTTGTCAGGCTTTCTCAGTCTGAACTTTTCCTGACCTGCCTGAAGTTTTGTTTTGCTTGCTTGTGCTGCGACAGTAATTTCTCTAATTGACCAGGTGTCTATGGATAATTTGTTTTCCTCTTGTTATCCTTGTGTGGTATAACCACAGTTTTATATAGCTAGCAGTAACAAACAATTATTCTGTGGAGAATGAGACATTTATAACTCTAACAAAATGATGTAGTGCAAAGAAGTACAAGCCCGGTATGATAGCAGAAGCCTTGAGAAGCATAGACACTGTGTACTGCATAAATCAGTACAGGAATGGGATGATAAAGAAGTAGAGCACAAGTGTGACATGGGAGACCTCTCAACTACAAACTTCCCCACAGTCAAATGCAGACTTGGAGCAGGACAACAGGAATTTTAAGGGCAACAAATAAAAACACATACTTGGATGCAGAGCTCCAAACTGATGAAGAACTAAAGTGTAAAAACATTTTAGCAGCAGAAACATAAAGTTGACTCCAGGTGGATCTTGGGGTAAGGTGAAGAAACCAGCAGCATGAACATCATAAACCTTATGTCAAAAGGCTATAGATGTGGACAACTCACACAGTAACATCACCATCAGATCTAGAATGAAACTACCCACCTTAAGAATCCAGAGCACCGGTGGAAAGGTCAACATATTACCAGGAGAAGGTATAGAAACTGACAAGTGTGTGTATATAAGGATTTAAAACATAATTTTATTTATACCAATATTCATTTTCTGTAACAATTGAGTATGAAGGAAGATGATTTGCCATTCAAAGGTGGAAAACCTTCATTTGCCTAGGAAATCTTGGTTTCTACTGTTATGGACTATCAAGGTGGCATTTGGAGGTTTTCCTTCAGGAGAAACTGCACTTCAAGACACAAGGAGATCCTTGTTTCTCTCTCTCTCTCTCTCTCTCTCTCTCTCTCTGGGGATGAAAACTGCTAGACAAATTTCTCAAATCTAAATCAAAAGAAAAGTCCATCAAATATTTTTATTCCAAGAGTCCCAGATGCAAAAGCAAAATATCAATTCTGTGCAGTTAACCTCTACAGACTGGCTCTTTTTTAGAGTAGCTCATCCAAACTCCATATTGGGAATGGGTCCTGCTCCATCCTGAATGCCAGACTAAGTGTGCTTTGCCTGCAAATATTCTAGCTGACCCAAATCAAAAGCATGCTTGGGACCATGGCCACAGTAGGATGATTATAGCCTGTGTCAGACCCATGACATTACAACATATTATTTACTAGTTCAGAGGCAAACACTGAGACAAATTTTGAATTGATTTACACTGTAAGCAAATTCACCAAGCAAAAATTTTACCTTTCCCTGTAATTTAGTCAGACCAGTCTAATATCCTGCTGGCTTCTGAACTTCTTTGGCTATGCTGGCTATGCAATAAAAAGGGAAACTACATGAAAATTTACAGCATACTTTGCTTTGACTCTGAACTCCCTGCTGTGTCGTAAGAAAGGCTAGGCTGCACTCCAGTGCTTGTGGAGCAGGGAATAGGTATTGCTGGTCAGAGTTACTGGTACTCATCTGTCAAAGAGGAGGGGTAGTAGAACTCACATAAAAATTTTTCTCACTTCGATACAACTGTGACCTAAAATTACTTGTGACGTTTTTTGGTCTTTAGCTTAATTGATAGAAATGTTTCTGATACATACACATGTCATGAAGATTATTGAAATGGCACACTCAGGCAGCATGGGATTTAAATTTGTATTTGGTTTTAACTCCTGACTTCAATAGCAATATGTTTATAAATGTACGAAATTAAGGGAACAGTTTCAATTCTAACCATAAATTCCTTCTGATGAGATGCCACTTATCTCCAATAGTGGGATGTTTTTAATTAAAAAGGGAAAAGATAAATTGAAATGATACCTCATGTCTGTTATCTTTATTACTGTAGAAGGCAAATACAAATTTTTTTCTGCTGTTTTCAGTCCAGTGCGCATTCTTAGGAACCAGATATGTAAACCATAAATATAAACGTTTATAGGAAGCTGTCCTGGACACATCAAATTTTACTGAGTTCAAACCATAATTTTACTTTTCTTTTGTGGCTAAAAGAAATGTAATCTAACTTAGATAATCTATTCTTATCTAAAGCAAACATTCCTTACAAATGGTGGAGTATGTGTATGCACTACCCTACCCTCTAACTTTCAAAGATTGATACCAGGTATCAGACAATAAAGCAAAAGCCAAAAAACCAAACCAAAAACAACTAGCAAATTTCTGTGAGCATTTAGCATATTTAATGTTTTCATTTTTTTCATTTATTCACCAGAGATACTTGCTGAACTTTTGGATCAAATTGAACTACCCATGAGAAAAAAAAAATCATTCCAGAAAAAAAAAAAAAAGGAAA
Source organism: Heliornis fulica (assembly GCA_013399135.1). Lineage (NCBI taxonomy): Eukaryota > Metazoa > Chordata > Aves > Gruiformes > Heliornithidae > Heliornis > Heliornis fulica. The sequence goes on along the minus strand of VXBZ01005222.1, from coordinate 164,779 downwards.
AATTTAAATTTCATTTTTTTTTTTTT
>VXBZ01005222.1:143801-158286 GCA_013399135.1 Heliornis fulica | reverse complement strand
GAACAAAACCTTTTTTTTTTTTTTTTGGTGTAAAGTTTAACCTGTGAAGTCTTTTCTTCATCGATCATTCATCTTTGGAGTACTGAGTTGCAGGGTCTTATGGAAGGAAAATTAGCAGCCTCTGCTGATCTTCTCAAAAAATAGAAACTAAAGANGAATTTTTTTGTGTCTGCCTTATAGAATGGACTATTTTTCTTTTAAATGTTACACACACACACATATATATGTAGAACATTGTGTGTGTGTGTGTGTGTGTGTATACATATATACAAATACATATATCCCCATTGTAATTTTCTGGCTTGTAAGTTAGTAGCAGAGATTTCCTAAGAAAGCCATATGTGTTTTGGTACTGGGCTGTTTGGCAGTACAGGGCGCTTTCCCTGAATCTCTTTGCATTACCTTTCCACACCTAAGTGGAAAAAATAGAGTATCTTCTAATGCAAAATTTTATAACAGTATTTTTTAAAGCCTTTCTTACTACATCTTATGTGGAAATGGTTAGGCATAATAAATTAGCCACAGAACAATGATACTGAAATTATAAGTGAGGAAAATTGTAGGGAAAACAAGTCAATCTAAGTAGATTTATTGGAAATGTATTGAAGAACATCAAATGAGAAAGAAGAAAACTTTGCCATTGTCCTTTTCATAATTTATTTTAAATTTCAGACAGTATTGTGTTACTAACGATGGAAGTGGCTTGTATAGCTCATTTACAATGAACTGAATTTCAACTCATTGGCTGCAAAAGGAAAATAGGAATTTCCGGCTGCCTGAATTTACTTTATGTGAGATACTAATGGAAACATGAATATTAGCTGTTAGGTCAGCAGAACCTGTGAACAGAGCTTTGTGACCACCCTACTATGTACAGGGAAAGAGTGTTCCTATTCAGCCGTATATATTACAACTGGAAGGATCAAAGAGCTAAATGAAGCCTATATACCTCAACACGCATCCTCAGATAAAGCTAAGTTAGACTGGGCAGCTAGATGGGAAAATATACAAGGTTAAGGCTATAGATATGTTAACAAGGTTGGCTGAAGTCAGTAATTTCAAGATACAGTGGTTTATATCTCTTTCTGTATTGCTTCCCAAATTTACTATTTCTTAAGCAGCACACAATAAATAACTGAAGCATGTTACAAGTAACATAATACAGTTTCCAGTGTAGGAGAGAACAGGCCTAATGTTGAAGATACCACTAGAAGCATGGGAAAGCAGAAAATAAAATCTTTAGTTAAATTAGGAAGTAAATTTCACTGTGAGAAGTACTTTTACAACTTATTGTAATATTTGTAAGAAGGTCATAGTTTACAAATCATTTAAATGTCATGGGCCATATTAATAGTGGCTACATGTATTTGTATGTTCTGAATTTCCAGGGTTTCTAGCATTGAACTAGAGGCAGATAAAGTTATGAAAAAAAGACCATTAATGAAAGATGGATTTCTCTTTACGTAAATAAAGCTGGTTCTCATTAGTAAAGTGAAAATTTCTGAACAACTTTTTCAAGCTGCTAAACTTTGTGAAATAGATGCATGTTGGAAGACCATGTCCACACACATAAGTATGCAGTGCAAGGCCCCACAGTTATTTCTCTGACCTACTGAGAAAAAGTAAATAAATGCTTAAGTTGGCAAATAAGGAGGAAGATCTCAAAACATGAAATTAATAATCACCCTTTTTTTCTCTAATCCAAGAGTTCTCTCCTGTGGGTTAAGAGCATTTCTGGAGTTAGATAATCATATCAAGTGGTCAGATATGCTGAGCACTGAATCTGACAGTGCCTGCAGTCAGCAACCAAGGCTACTCAGCCTGAAAGTGGGGGAAGACTTTGGGCTGAATAGTAGCTGTTTACCTTGGGTTGCAGATGCCATTACAAACTCCTGACTCAGATCGGCCTCCTCTGAACTGGAAGTTAAATGAGTGAGAGCAATTGCTGCAGATGCAGCACTTGTGCACAATGGGAGCCCTGCGATTAGTCCAAGCTGCTTTCCTGGCCTAAACCTAATTCAGTCACAAAGACAGCTTGCCCTTTTTTTTCTCTGAGAGGCAGGTGACCTCACTGAAACATTCATTGAAACATTCAAGTTGCTGCCACCACCCTTTAGGAACACACTTGCAAATCAAGGCATCCAGTCTGGGCTTTGAAAACCTTTGGACTCTGTTTTGTGTTCGTTCTACTTCTAAGGAGTATTTTAAAAAGACCATGAGAGCTGTGCAGCTCAGCTGCTTTCTATAAGTGTGCCAGCTTAACTTCATCAGGTCAGAATCCAAACCTTTTGCATTGGTCAGCTGTCATGAAAAAAGGAATCAGATACAACTCTGTTATTAGCTAGCAAACTTCTAGGGCATCCATTGTCCAGGTACTAAATATTCAGCTATCTGACCCATCTCTCACACGTCAGTGCACACTTCTATGGTCCTGTGCCCCTTATGGCATCAGTCATGAATTCAGTGAAATCACCATTGTTTTGCTGCACAGGAGCAGGAATCTGTTTCTGTGCCATGTAGAGGCAATCTCCAGTAACCCAGTGGTAGCAATGAATCCCCAGCCACGAGGACACATACCACTACCGCCTGCTTACAGCATGAGACCTGCTTACAGCATGAGATGCTGCAGAAACTGCACCAGCAGAAATGATTGACTGAGTGCTGTGAAAAACCCTCCTTGAAAACATGAAAAACCCTCTTTGAAAACATGAAAAACCACTTGTCAGAGTAAATGCTGCACTTCACAAAAGGAAAATGTATTTCTTTACTCAATAAAAGCTGGTGTTATCAGGAGTTATCTTTGCCTCTCAGGGAAAAGTTTATTTCTATTATTTGCTTTCCCTACACGGAAGTGTATTAAAATAGTTTCCTCTTTCTAGCTTATTGTCATCCACTGTAGCAACTGCAATTATTGAAACAGTCATATTCTAAAAATAACCTCATTGTCCCTCAGGCAAAAGCAAAATGTAAACAGGTTGTTTTGTTTTGTTTTGATTTGATTTGTGTTCCTTTGGAGTAATGTACTAAGTAATACAGATTTATTCCCTCGTGACAAAGGTTACTAGAGAATGTTATTTCTTGAGATTACTCCTGATTGCCACCAGGATGGATCTAAATCTTCGGGTTCAGCATAGAAGTAGCGCTGGGACACATTTGATGAAAGATGATGATGATAGACAATAATCTACTGCATCACTTGACATGTTCTGAGAACTTCACTTCTGCTGAGCACAGCATATAGCTGACAACTCTGCAGGAACAGAGGTGCTGGTTCCATGTCTGAGGTCTCAGAGGGCTGCATGCATGGGTCAAAGAGAGGAGGCAAGAACTGTCCTGCTCAACAGCCAGTTCTGCATCCCCTTTGCTCACTCAGACAATATTAATAAGGTGACATAGGGAAAGCATTGTTTGTTTTAACAGAAGGAAGAAATATAGAACCTTTTAATGGCATCTACTCAGCATCTCAGCTAGGATCAAGACTTCAGATAAGAAGGAAAGAACATCTCGATAGACAAGGCACATGAGTTTCACACAAAACCTGGGAATAAGAAGATAGAAATACCAGTAGGGAAATCTTTGATTAGCTGTTGGGAAAGCTTAATGAGAGGGGCTATAATTAAGTGGTGGAGGATTTGCTCAAAGGCCATGAGGGGACTTGAACACCAGGGAAGGCAGAACTCATGTTTATAGAAACATTAGAAATATGCACTGTTGTGAGCAATGCTGAATGGGAGTGGTATAGGTCAGAAGAGCTTGTAAGTCTTTCCACATCTAACTTTAGCTTTAGACCCTGAACAAAACCACACCTAAAATTCTGAGGCAGCCATCACTAACCAAAATGTCAACAGAATTACCAGACTAATTGTGGAAGCCCAGCTGCTGGTGATGGAAAAGTCCTATGAGGTCATCAATCCATGCCTTGGACAATGCTGGCCTGAAGATATTGTCACAGGACAGAACATTTTCTATTTAAAGCATGGGGCTGGGTGTCAGCAAACAAAGACTCTGTTACTGCTTTGCTTTAGACTTCCTGCATAGGTTTCTCAAAGCCACTTGGACTTTCTGTACTTAAGTTCCACCATCCATCCAACACTTACCAACCACACTGCGTGGCTCCATATTCTAGCATAGACATAGACTAGAATCCAAACATCTTTATATGGGGGGTTGACCCTGGTTTGAGGCCAGAAGCCCATCAAAGCCACTCTATCACTCCCCTCCTCAGCTGAACAGGGAAGAAAATATACAATGAGAGGAGGCGTGGGAGTCAAGATAAGGACAGGGAGAGATCATTCCGCAATTAGCATCACAGGAAAAACAGACTTAACAAGAAATAAAATTATCTAACTTTTTACCCAATAAAATACAATAAAATCTTAAAGCACCTCCCACCCACCCATCACTTCCTCCTGGGCTCAACTTTATTCCTAATTTCTCTCCCTCCTCCCTTCCCTCAACTGGCACAGAGATGGGGATTTGGGTCAATTCATCACAAGTTGTCTGTGCTGCATCTTCCTCCTCAGGTAGAGGACTCCTCACACTCTTCCCCTCCTCCACCATGGTGTCTTACCACAGGAGATAGTCCTCCACGAAGTTATCCAATGTGAGTCCTTTCCCTCAGGGCTTCAGTTCTACACATACTCCCCAGCATAGCCTCCATGGGTGCAGTCCTTCAGGCCCAGACTTCTCTAGCCTGGCCTCCATGGAGTTACCAGTCCCCCCCAGCAAACCTGCTTCAGCATGTGCTCCTCTCTCCACAGGTTCCAGGTTCTGCCAGGAACTTGCCCCAGTGCAGTCTTCCCATGGGGTCATAGCATCCTTCAGGTATCTCCACCTATTCCGCCATGATTTCTTCCATAGTTTGTAGGTGGAATCTACTCCCTCACACATCTTCCATGAGCTACAGGGGGACAGACAGCCTCATCATAGTCTTCTCCATTGGCTGCATGTTTATCTCCTCTCCAGTGCCTGGAGCACCTCCTCCTCCCTTTTCTTAAGTGACCTCAATATCTGCAGTCTTTCACAACGTTTTTCTTTTGCTCCTTTCCCAGGCAGCCAAAGGTCCCTTCCTGAACCAAGGGATGTTGGCTCTGTCAGATGTAGAGGAAACTTCTAGCAGCTTCTTGCAGAAGCCACCCCTGCAGCCCTACTCAAACTCCACGTTGCCACATAAACACAAAACGTGAAAATTACCTTTGCTCTAAATGGTGCTTCTCACCTACTTTCAAAAGGTATAAAAGTACAAGTCAGAATCCAGAGATTCACATGAGAGATTTCAAATAGAAAATTTTTAGTTTTTGTATGAGTGTTCTTTTCTCCCTCTTTCTATAATTGTGTTTTGGTTTTTGTTTGTTTAGTTTTTTAACATAACAGCAAACAAATAAGACAAAACTGAGGATTTAAATTATCAGAAAGAATGCATACCTAATTTTGACAATAGTTTAAATAAATTGGTTGAATTGTATGATGCAAGGTAGACATGATGATCTTCTGCATCCACAGCTGCCACATTCACAGTTAACTAAAGCATTTTCCTAACAAGTCATGGTGGCTGAATGCAAGGGAAACAATCAACTATCAGACTCATGCTTCACCTATTGATGCTAAACACTGACTTGATTGTTTAGTTCTGCAGATAAAATCACAGCCATATTTATAATAAAGTATTTTTCCCATGCAAATTCTATGAGCTCCATTTTTAAAAAGATATTGTAGAGCTTTTATCTTGACATTAGAGATGAGGGATGTATCATCTGCACAGTTTTCCATTAGGATTTACTACCACTGTATCATATTCATACAGTAAAAAATTATTGTAAATGATGGAATCTTGTTTCACTGCTTCTGTCTTATAGTCATTAAGCTCATAGTATAATGTGCTAATGCAGAAAAGGAAAGGAGCTTTATTTTCATAATATTGAGTGCTAAGTGAACTTAACATCTCAATGCTACTGTATTTTTAAAATTTATAAGATTCTATGCTAAATTTACTGGAAAAAAAGCCTAAGCATGTGTCAGATTAATACAAAAATAACTTGTCATCCCACATACTCTGAGTTTACATTTTTAATATTTTTTTTTTAGTGCTGGATGAAACCTTTTTTAACTGTATTTTCCTCTTCATTAGAAAGGTTTCCCAAATTTTTCTTTTTGGTGGAAAGAACACACTCTGCAGTAGTGACTGGAATTTTGGGCATTTGGACTGATAGATATTCACCATTCTTAATTATAGACATTTAAACTTGAACTTATGATTCTGATCCAGTGACCTTAGGCTGATTTTATATTCAATGGATATTTAACTTTTAGACATTGAAAGTTAGGGAACATCTCCATCCTTAAGGAAAACATATTTTCTTAGAGAAGTTACTTCAACAGATTTACAATCATTTAATGCATTATATTCTCCCTTTTCATGTATCAGGAAGAAATTTTGGTGAGAGATATACCATGTTTTTCTGTTTTTTCTTTGTTCTTTCCCTGTGTAGACACTATTAGTCCTCTTTAGTGACTGGACTCTTGTCAAGATGGGTTTTGTCGAGCCACTATGACAATTTTTACATTATTGCTTTGTTGTAGTTCCATCATTGCCAACACAATTGTACATATATTCATCTTTCAAGTGAGATCATAATCAGCTAGTGATCTACTTCCTTCCACCATCTGTTGCACTGTCCACGGCCTAACGTACTCCACAAGTTCAGGCATGTTTCCCTGAGGACACCAATGATCAGACTGTGGGATCTATGATGAAACAGGTAGAAGAAGGTCCTGTATGGCACCATTAGATGATTCAATAAAAACTTAATTAGTATTATCACATAATAAACCAGACTTTTAAACCTCTATTGGAATTCAGCTTGTTATTTAACTCTCTCAGCATCAGAGATCTGCCTGTGTGTACTCTTGATGGATATAAAATTTCAAGCTTCCCATAACAAAAAAAGAGTGACATACAGAGGCAAATCTAGCTGAATGCCAAGATTGTCAGGAGACTGGAAAATGTTACATATGCAAAGAGGTTGAGGGAAGTGTTTTAATCAGCCTTAGGAAGTGAAGGATAAGGGACAAACACCTCATTGTTGCCTGTAGCAGAGGGGATGGAAGCAGACTTTTCACAGACGTGCACCAGGACAAGAGGAAAGGCAACAAATAAAAAGATGGAATGAGAGAAATTCCAAACAGATGCGAGGAAAAAAATATGTACTCTGACAGGCAGTGGAAGAGGAAAGTGTCTGTGGAGTTTGTCCATGCTTGAAGATAGTAAATATCTGCCTGCACACCATTCTGAGCAGCCTGCTACGTGGCGGTCACACCCGGTGGCCTTCAGAGGTCTTTTCCAACATTAATTACTCTGTTGACTGTCCAGGGTCATTCACCTGCAGAATGGGAGTTTAGGATGAAAAACTTGGCCTTCTTATGAGATTTACAGTCCTGAAATCCATTGATTTATGTACAAGCAGAAGAATCATGCCCCATTAATCTTAATAAGTTCAATAAAGCAAAGTGTACAAGATTGTCTGAAAAATATCAAGGTGTTCATAACTACAGCAGAGTGAGTGTTGGTGAGAAAAAAATTCTAACAAACAATACAACTGGTTTTACAACAATTTGAGGGTTTATGCTTGAAAAACGGTCCTCTGTTTGTTATTATTAGTAAATTTTATGCTGCACTGGAATCCAGGTTAAGTCTAAATGATTCACCTTCCTTACACTTCTGAGTAGAGGAAAGGAGATTTCGTTTTAAATTATTTTTGCTAATTCTTTCGGTGTACACATCATTTATAAATGGCATAAAACCTCTATTTAACAATGGTGGTTTCGACTTTTTGTACTAACATTTGTCTTTGGGATACTTAAGGATTTCACCCTACTGTAGCATACATCAGAATGACTGTGTGTTTTTATTTGCCAGCTTAATTACATGTAATAATAAATCTTCATTTAGGAGCAGTGGTGTGAAGGGTCAAGTTCTTATAATAGCAGTGGTTATTACATTTCATAACAAAAATAAAATTAAATATCACACATATCAAAATACCTATAAAACAAATATTCTGTTCCCTGCACAATAAAAAAAAAGTGTGATGAACATGCTTGCATACTAAAATCAAAAGAAGTCTATATTCCTCAATAAAGTGTCCATTCATTTGTCTTCTCTCTGATTATAAGGAATATAAAATCAGCAGAAGGAACACTAAAGAGAAGGAGTCACCATAAATACATTATCTTAATCTAATCAGTTTGAGTCTTCTGGTTTTACATTCATATAGATTTTATGGGTTTATAGAATTTAAATTAAGGATAATCCTACAATTTGTGGTTACGAGCAGATTTTTAGGTTGGGGATTTTTTTCCTCAGATTTGGTCCTAAAATTCAGAAGGTCAATCCATATCTTGTAATATGAATAGAGAAGGCTGTGAGAACGCCACTCCTTCCTCCATCCTTAGTTTTCCCAAGCTTACAGTTCAACCAACTTTAAAATCTCAATGTTCATTTGAGATGGTTTCCATGGCACATAAATTCAACCTATGCTTCAACTTTACAGAAATAATTTGGGCAATGCTACAGTTTCATGTTATTCCACTATGGCTATTTCATATTTTTCTTGATTTCACATATTATTAAAACCCTTAGTATAATCCTCTTCAAAGGAATTATTATGCAATCAGGTCATTTTTGTGGTTTGCTTATTTTTTCTTCCTACAGCAGCAGTTATGATATCAGTAAGAGCAAACTCTCACAGTCCTGGTATGATCTGAAATTGATATTTCAGTTCTTCACACTATCCCAGTTTATGAAGGTGGCTCCTAAGATAGCATTGCCTGTCCAGAGAAAATAAGAGGATTCAGTTTGTGAATCATTAAAAACATTTAATGTGATCTAAATTTGACTTTTAAACAAAAGTCATCATAGTAGTGAGAGAATGTGCTGTTACCTAGTGCTTCTAAATAGAGATGTGTGATGAAAATGGGTAGCAGATAAGGAAAGAAAGGCCTCCAGTTTGCATTTGAAAGCAAAGCTTGGTCCACGCTTAGAGGATGTCTGGAAAGTTGGTTTCCAGTGATAATCCAGATCCCTTCCTTAAGAGGTGCCAGTAGGATTAACAGTTCATGAGTGTACCAACCTTCCATAACCCTGCTCCTTTCTTTCATTGAGCCTGATCCACAGACCATCTCATTCTGTCTTACAAAATATCTCAAAATAGTGGCACAGGTATGGGGGCAATCCACAGCTCAGAGGTGTTTCTGCAAAACCAGAGATATTTTATGGAAGAGGAATTAGTAGCAGCCTAAGTCATGTTATCTGTAGTACAGTGCTTTAAAATACAGAAGTTAGCCCACTGCCACTCAACTGATGCCTCCACAGGTATACACCTTGGCTCATGTAAGGCCATGGGACTGCATGTCTTTTCTGTGGAAGTATGAAAGGGGTATGGAGAGATGCTGTGCACTGCCCAGACCTTGCCACTGCACAGGCTCAGGATGCTACATTCACCCAACACAGAGATTTGGGCTTTTCTACAGCATACGCCTGGACATTGTATCAGTCTCACAATGCTGCTGAACAAACACAGAGACGCATCTCACAATCACAAAGCAAATACTGTTGTTCCAGTCCCTGCAGGGCTCGAGAATGTTATCAAATCTCAAGAGTTGACACTTTCACAAGCTGGGTATGTTCAACCAATTTCCAACTGGAATTTGCAATGCAAATGCTTGCAGGTTTCTATTCCTTCCATCTGATAGCACTGAAAGATGCACATGCAAATATTTAAATTCTAGTGTTGAATTTTCTCTTAGCTCACTGCATCCCTGCACTTTCCACTCCCAAATGGGGGCATTAAAACTGCTTTGAGTTACACAAAAAACAACCACACATAGTACCTATAAAATGAATTGCACAAGTAGAACATCATTGTTACTGTTGCTGAATCAACTTCTCTTTCCATTTGTCAAGTGCATTCAAGGCAAAATATTGCGAGAAGCAGGCACATAAAAGAGAGAACTGAATTAATTAAAAATAAACCTCGCAGAGAAGTCATGTTGGGGCAGATAACTGATCTGGAGACTCCAGCAGTCTCTGCTGCATAACCAGGGGATTTCCCAGCAGCCTGTCCAACTCAAAGGGAGCACAAGGTGCTGGGGAATAAAGGAACAAAATAGTTCCTTTGTGCTTTCAAATCAAGGTTTTTCATAATCCTTGGTGAAAAAGATTCATACATACACACTTCCAAGGATGTGAAATATTGCCCATTAAAGGAAAAGAAAGAAAAGGGAAAAGAAAATGAAGCTCTATGACCTGCTTAAATCTGGTTAGTTGTTTTGTGTCAGAGAGAAGATTGCAGCTCAGAGCAAAACCAGGTTGATATATCTGGGCAGATGAGGACAGAGAACAGACGCATTTTGGACAGACAGGGTAAAATCAACATGACTGAGAGAACATGGGAGACTTGAAAAGATGACAATGGGTCTTTGACAAGAAGAGAGAGGGAGAAAATAGCACTGTGCCTCTGTGTGTAAAATGCAAGGTGTCTGTGGGAAGGACCCAGGAATGTGTCTCTGGCTTTTTTTTTTTTGCAGGAGGGATGAAATGTGGCAAAAAGTTTACAGGTGTCAGGCAGCAGTAGAGCAGACATCTGTGGGTGGGTGAGTTGGGAGTGGGGAGTGGATGAGGGATGATTACGAGGTGATGTGGTTCACTCCCTAGGAGGCAAAATATTAGCCTGAAAAGAAGCATGAAAAGAAGCAACAGAAAGCAAACAGAGTAGCAGGTTGTGTGTACATACTGCTTTTGGCTGGGATGGAGGTAATTTTCTTCACAGCACCTGGTATGGGGCTGATTTGGATTTGAGCTGGAAACAGCATTGATAATAGAGATGTTTTTGTCACTGCTGAGCAGTGCTTGCACAGAGCCAAGGAATTTTCTACCTCTCACCTCACTCCACCAACGAGTGGGCTTGGTGTCCACAAGGAGTTTGGAGGGGGCACAGTCAAGACAGCTGACCCCAACTGACCAAAGGGATATTCAATGCCACAGGACTCCATGCTCAGCAGATAAAGTTGGGGGAAGAAGGAAGAAAGGGATAATGTTTGAAGTGATGACATTTGTCTTCCCAAATCACGGTAAGACATGATGGAGCCCTGCTGTCCTGGAGATGGCTGAACACCTGCCTGTCCATAGGAAGTGGGGAATGGATTCCTTGTCTTGCTTTGCTTGCATGAGCCACTTTTGCTTTACCCATGAAACTGCCTTTATCACTATGACCAGGAGATCTTTAGAAAAGCCTTTGTCACCGTTCCCCACAGCATTCCTGGATAAACTGTCTGCTCATGGCTTGGACTGGCATACACTTCACTGAGTAAAATACTGACTTAATAGCAAGGCTCAGTGCCAAGTCCTGCACGGGGATCACAACAACCCCAGGTAATGTTACAGGCTCAGGGAACAGTGTTGGGAAAGCTGTCTGTTGGGATGTTGCTGACAGCTGGCTTGAATATATATGAGCTAGCAGTGTGCCCAGGTGGCCAAGGCCAACAGCATCCAGGCTTGTATCAGCTATAGTGTGGCCATCAGGACCAGGGAAGTGATTGTGAACTTACACTCAGAAATGGTGAGGCAAGTTCAGTTTGGGGCCCCTCACTACAAGACAGACAGTAGGGTACTGCTGCATTTTCAAAGAGGGGCTATGAAGATGGTGAAGGGTCTGAAGAACAAGTTCTGAGGGAACTGGGGGTGTTTAGCCCAGAGAAAAGAAGGCTGAGGTAGGTCTATCGCTATTCTATTCCAGACCTTATTGCTCTCTAGAACTACCTGAAAAGAGGGTGTAGTCAGGTGGGTGTTGGTCTCTTCCCCCAAGTAACAAGTGATAGAACAAGAGGAAATGACCTTAAATTGTGCTAGGGGAAGTTTAGATTTGGTATTAAGAAACGTTTCTTCAGCAAAAGGGTTTTCAGACATTGGAACAGGCTACCCAGGGAAGTGGTTGAGCCATCATCCCTGAAGGTATTTGAAAGATGTGTAGATGTGGCACTTAGGTAAGTGGTTTAGATTAACAGTTGGACTTGATGATTTAAAGGTCTTTTCTAACAAAAATGATTCTATGTTTCTATGATCTTATCAGCCATGAGAGTGGTCGCAGTCTAACCCAAAAGAGACAATTGTCTCAGAACTGCCCTAAATGGCAAAGCCATGACTGAACAAAATACGGAAATAAATGCCTAACACTAAGACTAGTGCATGACATAAAGGAAATCCTGGGACTACAAAAGCTATATTACATATGTCAGGGAACTACATGGCATCACATACCTGGTAACAGAGCTAGAAGATTGCAATACAAACTTTTTCAGATTTTTTTTTTAATTGGATGTTTTATCTGAAGTGAAATGGCGCTGTATTTTGTTTTGTTTTGTTTTTTGGGTTTTTTTTTAGTTTTATAAAAACTCAACAAATTACATTCAGTCCCCAAAATGTGATCGTCAGTTTTAAAACCTAGCTGTTTCTAATCCTCTTCTATAACTCTGCTCTGCCCTGGATATCATCCCCTGACCTCTGTGTGACTGCTTTAAAAATGTAGACCTGCTGAACTCATTACACTGCAGACTGTAACATGAGTGTGCATCAGCTGTTCTTGCTAGCCTCTAATACTCCAAGATCCTCACTGAAGGGTAAGTTCAATCTCCCAGAGTGACTGAGTGGATGAGACGAAAAAAAAAACAACTTGTAAAATAATAATGTAAAGCTATTTTTGACCTGGTGAGAGTGTTTTCTGATATTATCTAGGTTGGAGATGCTGTAGGAAACATACCAGAAACAGATGGAGCTTCATTCAGCTTCATGAGGAGTGGATGTGTGATGAGGACAGGATGAATGGACACAAAACCAAAACAAGAGCAAAACCACATTATCATGCTTGTGCTTTTTGTCAAATTTCCCTTACTTTACATATGGAAACTTTTCTTGAATCCCATAGTACAGCATGGATTTTTCATCCCCCTTGTACAGAAACAAAAGCCAAGTTATTTTTTACATACATTCCAGTAATTGAATGCCCACTAAAAATTATGAGGCTGATGATTCAAGGCTAACAATTAGACATGGAAGGGAAAGGTCCGTAAACTGCAAGTGGTCATTTTCACTTCCACAGGCAGCTATGACAGAGCTCAGTTTCACATGAAACCTCCCATCACAGCAAATCAAGTCAACCTAGAGTTCTTTGCTGCCTTATCATTCATTATGAATAAAGGAAATGTAAAGAACACAGAGACAGAGAAAGCAAAGAATGACAGAATGAGCTGAGAAAGAAGCATAGATTTCTTGTGACACACACCAGATCCTCAGGTAAGTTCTGCTGATTCTAGGCTTCATAAACTATATTACAAATACAAACATTAACTAAAGATGTGCTTAATTTTCTTTCTCCAAACATTATTTGATGAAATTTGAGAGTCCTGAGGACTTGTGAATGTTGTTTAATGAGAAGCTGAAGACAACCCTGTATGCATGCTTACAGCCCAGAAAGTCAACACATCATAAACTACAAAGAAAAAAATGTGACTAAGGGAGATGATTCTGCCTTTCTACTCTGCTCTGCTGAGACCCAACCTGGAGTACTGCATCCTCAGTACTTGGGGTCCTCAATACAAGACAGATATGGAGCTATTGGAGTGAGCTTAGAGGAGGGACACAAAGGTGATCAGAGGGCTGGAGCACCTCTCATGAAAACAGGCTGAGAGAATTGTGCTTTTTCAGCCTGGAGAGGAGAAGGCTCTGGGGAACCTTATAGCAGCCTTCCAGTACATGAAGGGAACCTACAGGAAAGCTGGAGAGGTCCTGGGGATTTTCTGCCAAAGTACTTGACCATGGAGGCTGTTCCCTCCACCATTGAGGGAAATGCTTTTATGAGAAAGTGTTAGAGTGAAGGGTGGGAAATAAAGTTTAAATGACTTTGTTTTATATGAGTTTTAAAATTGGAGAGTTTGATTAGTACATCAACACAGCGACCTAAACTAAACCTCAGCAGGGGTCAGATGGACATGTTGGAAAATTTATAACTTCATCTTTTTATTGTCTCCAGGAAACAGCTAATACCTGATTGCTGATCTAGATATAACATTTTCCAAACCTACAACAGTATAGGTACCAGTCCTTACTTCTGTGAGTAATTTCAGGAGAGCAAGTAGACATGCAGTTCCAGAAATGGACACATATGAATCATCCTCACTGCACTCTGTGCTTTCACCAAGTTTTGCTATTAGAATAACATTCATTTTTGCAATCCAAAGTAAAAACACAAAGACATCATCAGTATGGCTCAGGCTTCCTTACTGAATTGAAAGGAACAGTCTTCTCAGCAAAACTCTCCTTTGCTTTCTTATATTGATTTTTAAAAGTTGTTTAAAAAATACATAAGAAATGCAATTTTTCATTCAAAGCACAGTGTCCCTGCCTGTTCCAGGTCATCACCTGGAACAGGCAGGA
>VXBZ01005222.1:119361-143783 GCA_013399135.1 Heliornis fulica | reverse complement strand
CAGCTGCTGCCTGTGCTTCAGTACACCTCAGTGAATCTTCATACTGCTTACAGAAATGGGAATTGAATGTCAGGTTAACACTTTACACAATGTACGCGGCAAAATGAAGCACAGCCAAATGACTTCAGACAGTTTTTTATCTCAATGTCTTTGCAGCCTCCATTTCTCTAAAGTGAATAAATGAAAATGTAAGAGGGCACAATTAGATGGGCTTTAATAGATAAATGTTTTGTGGTTCACCCCCAAAGATAACGAAGTGGTGATTACAAAATTGAAGCACAGTGGAAAAGGATTTTTTTTGTTTCNTCCTTCCTTCCTTCCTTCCTTCCTTCCTTCCCTCTTTCCAACTTTATCTCCTTTATGTCTTTCTTTCTTTATGTCTTTCTTTATCTCTCTCTCTCCTGGTTCCTTCTTCCTTGCAGCTTTCCCTAACACTTTTACAAATTTTAAAGACTTTTAAATTTTTACTTTCTAAGGCACTGGCTTACAAAAGCACAGTAAACAAAGGCATTGTCAAAAAGAGAACAAAACTATATCCACTCTAAGTCAGGGCTGTGTTTGAGTATTTAGTAGAACTGGAGTGCAAGTTTATTCAGCATTTTCTCAGCAACAGAATAATCATATTCTATTAATATGACATTTTAGTATGTTCTTTGAAATACAATGTTCTCTTATATATGTATGAATTAATTTATTAAAAAAATTAAGAGAATTATGATAATGAAATTTCTCACTGTAAGTTAGCTTTTTATTTAACATGAAAAGCATTATTCCAGACAATATATTCAGTTACATCCACATCAGCCTCAACCTGTGACAGACAAATCTAGACTACCCTCTTGTCACACAACATGGATAATGCAATAATCAGAATTTTAACTGATTATGACTTAAATATTACAATAAGACTACATGAAAGAATAGTTAAGTGGCAGGGCTGAGATTAATAGTGGATAGTTAAGGCACACAGATATATATTTTTCAGTTCTGGGTGAAATTTAAAATAAAAACACACCAACAAGCAAAACCCAAGACTATACATCAATTTATATGTAGAAATATCCTTGTATAGCCCTGAAAGAGTATAGATTAATCCAATTGCTGAAAAACATATTCAATTTGAGCAAGTTGTTAAATCCAAGGCAGACTCAGCCACCACTTTTCCTGGTGAGTCAGGAGCCAGTTCCAGGAGAACAACTAGAAGTGAGCATTGCATCTGAGTGGTGAAGTGGCCAGTGAGCTACCAAATACAATGTTAACTCCAAATAAGTGGGAACAGAGCAAACCATCAGGTACTTTTATAAATTCTTTATCCTTGTAGCACATAAGTCTTTTGTTTGAATTATTAAGTGAACATAAATTAGACCTTCATGAGGAGAAAAAATCAACTAGGCTGAATCATATTATTGAAACATCTAAATAAACCCAGAATTGTGACACCTTGAAATGGTTCATGCTCTGCACCACCCCTCTGAATGGCTGAATTTTAATCATGAATCCTTAACTGGATTATGCTATCAGAATAGAAAATTAGGTTTCCTCTGCTATCACTCATTGTCAAGACATTAGATTCTTTTGGGAAATAAGGAAGATGGGACAAGAGGAGGAAGATAAATACCTGTTATTAAATTAAAAGATAACCCAAAGTTATACTCGACCCTCATTTCTGCCCAGTGTCATAACACCTAAATTTTTCTCTAGAGCCTCACATAGGCATCAGCTGACCTAGAAACATTTTGATCAAAGATGCAATTAAGTTTGTTTAAGAATGAATTTGCTTCTTTTCATTGCCAGATCAAATTTGTTCTCTTCTACCAGGCCTAAGAAGTCCCCATGTCTCCTTAGCCAATCTCTCCAATTGTCTTTAACCCCAGTCTTCATCTCTGTGGACATAGCTCTTCCTGCAAGAAAGACTGCACTTACTTGAGCTGCCACCCAGCCTTAGAGACACAGAAAGCCCTTGATCACTATGCTTCTAACAGTAAAGCTCTTTATCTCCCTAAAGCTGCACTTCTGGCTGCTAAAAAATGTTTCAACCTTCATGGTTTAAGGCAGTTCAACAAATAATCCATACTTTTACAGGGGTTCACAATCTAGCTGTTATTGCCTCCAGGCATCAATTAGGACCTGTCTTCTTAGCATGTGCAAGAGACAGGTCTTTTTTCTCTTCTATTGAGTATTTGAATGGCTAGAGCCCTCACCTATGGCAATCTCTTTGTAACTTCCTTAGAGAGACTGCCCTCGCTGCTAGGCAGTCAGGTACTCTGGAATGAGTACATGATATTTTTCCTGGAGCAGTTGTTAAGTTTTTATGGAAAAATGACAGCAGAAGCAAAGAAAGTGCAAGCATGAGACTGAAAGTTTAATAATAGAAAAGACTGGTGCCCAGAATCTTTTCCACTGAAGAACTTCCTGTTTTACACTAAATATGCATTAGAATAGGATCTGAATCTTGCCATTACTGACCATGGTGGGTCTAAAGGAAACACAATTTCTGTACCATTGCTTAGTCTTGAACTGGTGTTCATACTTCACAGAAATGCTTGCAGTTGTGAAGTATGAGCAGATGGAACCCATCCTGGATTCCAAAGTCCTGGCATTTGGTCTGTAAGAGTCATACATCTCCTCAGCCTTTAACCCACAGGTAAACAAGGTGTCTTCCCTGTTGGAGGTCTGCCTTTTGCAGACCTCATTCCTAAGGACCAAAGATCAGTAGCTTTCAGAGAGAAGCACCCATGTTTTCATCAGGTCTTTTAACACAGAACTGTTAAGGAATACCTTACAGAGACAGCACAAGGGCTGTGTGCACACCAGATCAGTTAACTTTGGCACAGAATCATGCAAATCCTGTGATGCTGCTTCTAGACCCCAGGCAGCAAGGCCGTGCCACTCACTAGGTCAGGAAATTGCTGTACTGTGTTTCATTGCACCCCAGGTAGGCATGTCCTAAATTGTTCTATATGTTTCATAATAAGCCAAAGAATCTCACTTGGACTTTGTAAATTCCATTAAATACTTGGCAGGAAGGTGGTATAAAAAAATAGCTGATGATTGACACTCAGCAACAGAAGAGAGTATGTCTGGAAGAACTCAGTCTAGAGAGGCTGATGGGAGACCTTATAGCAGCCCTCCAGTACCTGAAGGGGCCTACAGGAAAGATGGAGAGGGGCTGTTTATCAGGGAGTGTAGTGACAAGACAAGGGGTAATGACTTTAAACTAAAAGGGAGTAGGTTTGGATTGGAAGTAAGTCTTCCCTATGAGGGGCGTGAGGTCCTGGCACAGGCTGCCCAGAGGAGCTGTGGCTGCCCCCTCCCTGGCAGTGTACAAGGACAGGTTGAATGGGATTTTGAACCTGGTCTAGTGGAGGGTGTCCCTGCCCTTGGCAGGGGGTTGGAACTAGATGGGCTTTGAGGTCCATTCCAGACCAAACCAGTCTGTGATTCTGTGACTCTTTTTTTTCCCTTTTGCAGCTATCATGTCTCATTTCTGACAGTGGCAATGAACAGGTTATCTACATTCACACAGCTCTTTGTATTTACATAAATACCATAACTGTGTTTTTTAATGTGAATTAAGATTCTAAATTTGCCAGGGTTTTAACTGTGCTTGTTTGCACACTTAAATGTCCAGTATTAGTAGGAGGGCATTAACCTCTGGGACAGGTAGTGGCCATGTAGGTCAGTAACTAACTGTCTGACATAACTGACTGCTACATGAAAACCAATCTTTCCTAGAGTCAGTGACCACTTTGTCCTGGTAAGTCCAGCCCCTAGATATCAACTGAGCTAATGAATGACTTTTCAAAGCTGATCTCAGATACTTGAGAGCCAGGGGGAGGGATGAAAAACAAAATGATGAGTAAAACCTCAAAGGTTTGATAAGACACAGGGTTTATCTGGAAGGAACTTCCGCATTTTTTTCCTAATTAGTGTGTTGTTGGTCTGCTTACTGATGATAAGGCTGTAAACACTGCCAAGAGCCTTACACAATCCCAATGGAATTCAGATTGCAACTGGTAAAACAAATCATTCGTAATCACATTAAAAGTTGCAGTGTTGTGTATATACATGTCATTTTCTGACATAGAATACAGCTGAAAAATCAAAATATTATTGTTTTAAATAAACTTATCATAATACTTGGTACTTTCTGTGAAATAAGGTTTGATCAGCATCTCTATGACTAGACTAACACTTGTAAATGGAAACAAGAGGGTATGACTCAGGATGTTTCTCAGCTTTGCGACCACTGGTTGAGGGAAGAAGGTCTCACAAATTTCAGCTGCTCTATTAGATGCTTTGATGACAGTAAGATAATAAGTTTGGGAAATTTGATTTTGAAACCATCCTAGATGGAGAACTATTCCTTGGACTAGTTGTAAAGTAATTGTACAAGCCAATTATTATTTTTTTTATTCAGATAGTTTATTTAATGGGCTTTTCTTTTTACTTTAATTCTTATATTTTCAATAGTGATGAAAGTTTACACAACTGTTTTCTGAAAAATATAAATGTCCATTTGCATCTGAGAAACATATTTTAATTAGCTCCAGGGTACATATTTACTTATAAATTATTTATAAATTATCTCTGTAATATTGGTAATTCAGAATCCTAAAATAGGTAGTCAGCTTTACTTCAGAATATTTTCAACCTTAGCATGAATTTAGCAAATCATAAATATTTTACAGTGTAAGAGCAGAATAATGCTACGTGGGTTTTGCTACGTGCAAATATCCTACACTATGTGACTACCATTTCATACCCCTCTCTGCTGTTATTACACTCTCACAGTGCATAAATTTCTTCAATAAAGTCTATGGCATGGCAAGCAGCACTGTAGCATACTGACACTGAAGAACAACTTGCACAGTTAAGATCCTTTGGAATACATTTTATATCAGTTGTACTCTCATTAAAACTGAACAAAGCCTCAAAATAGCATGTGAATAGTATGGGAATAGCTTGGTAGTTTTGGCTCTGAGGTCATAAAATACAGACTCACAAGAAGAACTGTTCTGATATGTTCTGACACAATGTTAACACAATTACAGGCATCAGAGCAGAGAGAGANCCCCCCCCCCCCCCCCCCAGGGAGGAGTCAGACTGTTTTTTGCTCTTCCTGGTTTTGCTAAAGCTGTCTTTGGAAATTGGAGTAAGACAAAACTCTCTTTGATATATACGCAAAGGAAATAAGCATCCAGAAAAAGCTCCCTAGCTGAAAGATTAAGTAACTCTATTGCTTGTTCTAAGCAAGTCCAACTGCGGATCTTTAAGATGCTGAAGAATTTTAAAGCAGAGAACAAACATGCTTAGTGCATTCTCCTTCCCCATGCACGGACACTCTCTCTATGTGTTGTGGCAAGCACCCCTTGTTTTTACACCAGCCTTGAATGGTGGTGTGAAGCTAAAGTGCAGCCCTATCATTGACCTGCCAGTTCCTATTACAGATGTTTTCCTCCCTTACTCTCAGAAGAGCTGTGGCACGTGTCCCTGTGACAGGTCTGTGATACTCAGACGTCCCACTGGCAGAGAGCAGCTGTACCACTACCAGGTATTTGGTCTGATGAGTCTGCTCAGTTTCCTGAATTAATAAAATCAAACGTGGCAGGGCTGAGATTAAAGTTTCTTAGTTGCCATTTCCTTTCATATTGGGGGCTAAATGTTACAGCACTGAAAAACACTTGTTCCTCTTCTAAGAAGAACCAATTTAAGGCCCAAGCTGTCTTCATTCTATCTATGCAAAACTTTATATCAGCAATGAAGATAAGATGTGGCATACTGAAAATTATGATAACAAGTTTCTGCCTCAGAATGATGAGAAGAGCTTGCCAGAGGCTGTGACATGTAGTTATGCTCTTAGAGATACTATTTCATTGTGGTCCTCAACATTTTAGTTGCATTTGAACTCCACAGACTCTAAAACAGATTATTTTATGAGCGCACAGCAGTGATAAATGGGTGCGATTGTATTTTAGTATTGGAGAGTGCTCTGCTGTGTTTTTTTTTTAAATCTCATTATTATATTAGTATATAAGTGTATGCAGACATCCCTCTCCCCATCTCTCACATAGGTCTTAATTCTCTTCCTCATAAATATTCTACCCCAAAACTATGGTGCTGGTGCAGAATCCATAAATATTGTGCAGCTGGGACTCTGTAAATCCCAGAACACAGCATAATAGGATTCACAGCAATTTTATGTAAGCAAAGCTTGATATTTTTTTGATTTAGTTTGTTTCTCTCATGCGCAGCAAATTCAATGAGTTTCATAGCTGGTGAGGTACTAAATCCAGTAAAACATATTCAGATAAAATTCAGTTAATATATTTAGCTGAAATATAAATATTATTTTCAAAATTTGTTATATATGTTCTCTTCAAAATTTAAAAATTAAATAGACAAAGTTTAAAAGGAAAAAAATCCACTGAATTAAAGTTTGTAATCTGAATCCAAATTACAGTAACTGGACAAAAATACTCCTTATCTATTAATAACAGGTGCAAATCTAGTGAATAATAGTCAGCCTTCATAATAAAACCAGAAACCACACATACTCAGTACTCCATAGTACAAGATTAAATATATCTCTGTTAAGGTGTAGTTTCATTTCTGTCAGCTTTGTGAGCTTTTCAGGGTAGGCTTCTAAAAATTCTTGGAACATGTCTTATTTTCTCTCATGATTCTATGATCAATTTACCCTAAATAAGTTCAGCAAAGTGATTTGTGAACCACCACCTCAGAATTTACAAATCTTGTAATTGCTCTCTTTTAATCATGAACAAACATGAAAACTTTGCGAGACAATGTACAGACCACATTTCTGCATCTTAGGGATTTAACTCCTTAGTGATTATGTAATGGAATGAATCTCCACTTTTTTTCTAAAAGCCAGGGTGGCCCATCTACTTCTAAGCATAGCCACAGCCTCCTCAGCCATCACAAACACTAAGACGTAGTATTTTGTCATCACTCTGTCAATACATCGCACAAGGGAAATGAGGCTTAATACTCCTGTTTTACACAGGAGGAAACTGAAAACACAGGGAAGGAAAGAGAGCTGCCTAGGCCACCACCCTGGGGTGTGTCCCCCAGGGAAGTAGTTCACACTGCCTCACAAAGTATCGTGGATACTCAGTCCAGATCTGAACACCTCATGGCATGTGTGTGGACCAGAACTGCGGGTTCCTCAAAATGTTCCTCCTATATTGAGGGATCTCAGCAACACGTAATGCTCACGTGATGCCCAGAGTATTACAAGAGCTCTCCTGTATTCACTTGCATGACAGTAGCACACCTAGGCCTTTAGATTTCAGTACTCCTGCCATAGAAGTTTATTTTTAGTCTACACAGAAGGGGTATGTGTAAGTTAACTATTTTAGCAAAGCAGTTCCTTTTTTCTGACTCCTTTCAAATAGGTCAAGTTCAGGATGTCTTTGATGAAAATTTCTTAGCTTTAAAACACACCATCGATTCAATACAGACATGTCTTTGGCAAACTTTCTCACTCGGACTAGTGACAGACTATTCCATCCGTCTATGTGCTACCGTGTATACACATGGCACCCGATGCAGATTTCACTGTGCAGAAGTGTAAATTGAGGAAGACAGTAGGCATTCTAGGACAAGAAGAGATGTTTTGGAGGAACACCTCTTCCTGTCTGAAGGGAAGTGAGCAGCTTCATCTAGAGCAATTTTAGTCGATTCAAGTAAATGCATCCTTCAGTCTATTGTAACTTCTTCCAGGAACTGATTCATCTATGTTAGTTTTCTCAATCTGGGTGACGGAATCATGATGAAAAGAGTGAAGTCTCAGTGTTTTTCACGAAACAAGAGGTTTTTCCAGTTTTTTTCTTCTCCGATTCCTTTTTTGCAAAAGTGCATCTAGCCCCAGAACAGCTAAAGATCACATTTCTTAGTATCATTGGACAGGTGTCCTCAGGCAGGAGTATTTTATTTTCTCCTTTTAATCAGAAAAAATATATATTTTTTTAAATGAAAGACATGTCTGAAATAGCCATAGCATTACAGGTAAAATATAAACCAAGAAATCGGAGAGTAACAATGAATTTAGTTCTTACCATACTCCCATAAAATTAACATCCCCAAATCTTACAATATTCACTTTTGGAGTCTTTCCACTGGCAACTACTATTACTAAAGCATGTACACAAAGTCAGGCTTTGTCCAAAATAAGGCTGAACACACTTTTTATCAAATTTAGAAATGTATAGCTTTCCCATCTGTTTTCAGCATAATACTCCTCATATTATCTTGGTGTTTCTCCATAGCGCATGACAAGTGAATTAAAAAATGAAAAGAAAGACTTATAAAATAAAAAAGATGCCTAAGTTCCTAAGCACAAAATTGAATTTCAAATTTATATACAGATTTCTCTGTTCTTAAAAGAAATCTGTGTAAGAATATTTGCATAAATATCTAAACACAGGTAAATACTTTCTGTTAGACAGAGAAATATGGTACACATCTAAGATTTTCAAATAAATCATGTAGGTTGCTATTATATGAAGGATTATCTAGAAAAGAATTAGAGGGTGAACTAGCATGAATGACAATTATTTTTAAAACTTTTGCTCTGCCTACTTTTCTTCTGTTATTCTCAGTGTTACATAAAAAGAATAAAAAGAATAAAATCTGTAAACAGAATACAATACTAATGTACTTTGTTATCATGAGGGCAATGATTCATTCAAAACACAAATTATTTTTTGAGTCACAGAAAACCAATATGCTTGGCTTTTAATGCTGTAGATCACATGACCCCAAAGCAATAAACATTTTTTATTTTGATAGAGCTTTTCACCCCAATGTTTTTAATTGTGGCATGTGTAATAAGTTGGTACTTATCTTGCTGTGCACACACTCAAACTATGAGGCCTATGAGAGAAGAGTTTTCTTATCCTTTTTAATAACTACCATAGTGGGATTGTCTCTCATGATAAGGACATTTTTGGTTATCTCCAGTACTCAAGCATCTCAAAGCAATAATGAAGATCAGCTATTACTATATTTGTCTAATTTGTAAAGGAACTCAATCCTTAAACATTAATTTTCTGAAGATTTTAGGCATCTGATACTGCCTAGAGACTTGGTTCAGAGCATATTCACATATGGATGTGTCCAGGCATACTCGACAGAGTCACTTGCCAAAATATGTTCTGCATTCCTCTAGGTAAGTATGTGGAAGTAACTGCTCTGTAAATATCCCACTTTCACAGCCCAGTGGGATTGCCATGATCCAGCTTGGGCAAGTATTAGCTGGTACATGTGACATATCAGGTAGCAAGGCAAATGGAAGCTGCCAGTCCCAGTCTTCTCTGAACATCTATCAGACCTTGCACGCATTCAAAAGAAGCCATGGCTGAATGGCAAGGAGCTAGAGGAACAAGCTGGTGAACTTTCTGTGGTCTTTGTCAGGTTTCCATGCAGTCCTTCAGCTCTCAGCTGTTCCAAGTTTAGTAGATTGTGGAAACACAACTAAGAAAGCATCATAAAGCTTACAAAACTGGAAAGTTGCTTAGACCCTCAGCTCACTCTGCAGCTTTAATGACACATTGCTTTGTTCACCAAAGTGGATATCTAGGTTACCTTAAGCATGATACTCGGACTTTGGGAAGTAATGAGTAGACTGTTGTTGCTTCTGAAACAAAACCTTATGCACACAAACACAACTTCAGTGCCCCATTGTACAGTCTGCCATTTAGGAGAGACTGGGGGTCTTCTTTAGTTATTCTTCAGGTTCTAGGAAAGCAAAACTGCAATAGAGGTTTCTCTAACAAATGATAATAAAAAGAGTGGCTGGCATTTCAGGACAAGATGTCTTAATTCTTCATAAATACTCATATTACTGACCTGTAAAATGTGGGTCACCTGGACAGGTGTAGCACTCTCAGCATATTGGTGCTATTTTTCCTTTACTCATCTTCTGTAGCTCAGGTTAGACTCTTAAACAAGATGAAATATTAAAGTTGTAGAGTCTGTAAGTTGTCAAAAATCTTTTCTTCGTCAGCAAACACTTCCTGAACAATATTTATTCTAAGAATTTGTACAGTTTATGGATTTGCAGAAATGTTTATTTGGTTCTAGACAGAAAAAGTTATAGCCTTGAATTCGGATTCTCAGCAAGAAAATTGTTTGATGTAACCTTCCTGTGCTCTCCTACTTAATTCTACCAGAAACACGATATTAACAAAATATGAAAAGCAGCTTTGTTTTTGACTCATCATTTACATTTGCCATTCTCCCTCTGTATTTGAAGAGCAAGAGCAAGAGAATATATATTGTTATAATATTGTGATGTTTCAAAGTAAAGTTTAAATTGCTCTACCATATATTTATATTCTGATACTTTTTTTGTAATATTTTCCCATTTTTCCAAAATCTGCAGTTGTCAGAAATATTCTTTAAAATATTGTCAAATAATAATCAGGAGATGAGACTATTGAAGCTGGATTTTCTATAGATTTCTAGTGGAAATTCTATATTTATGACACTAATATTTAAAAAGCATACATAATAATAATGGGAATTAACTACTTCCCCATTAAAAAGATATAATAAATTAATATTTTGAGAAAGAATAAACAAAATTTTGGTAACAGTTTTGGCAGTTGGCATTTAGTATTTGCTCTCACTTACCTATACATGCTTTAAAAAGTCTGAACAAGCTACAGGTTAATTTAATCCAAAATATAAAAGAGCTTTTGGTTTTTCAACCTCTTGGGTGTGAACTCTGTTTCTTCTGCGTTTATCCTTTTCAATCAGTGTCTGATTTTCCCTCCTGACCATTTGGGTAGAATCATGGGCTTAATAATATAATTTAAAAAAAAACCTCTCACTGGGTTTCAATAATTTTAAATATATTAATTGCCAATCTGTTCATTTCCCCTGTAGAAAAAAAAAAAAAAAAAAGAATATTCTATGTCATTGTCATTGCTGAGGTTTTCTAGGTCTCAACACATCAGGATCTCTTGGTCCACAAGTATTGTCATCTTTTACAGGAATCGTCCTGGTCAATTCACCCACAGTAAGGTTACTGGATTGCTGTGAAATTACTCAGCCTCTTACCAGTGGCTTTCCAAGTACAAAGGCTTACCAAAAGCAACTCCAAGGTAATGCAGAATAGCTCACCCTAAGAGAAAGCGAAAGTAAGACACCTTGTTTACCCAGACTTGTGAAGAGAGGATAGAAACTGGACTAACTGACATGATCCCAGCAAAAATGTAGAACTGAGGTCTGTGACCACCATACAGTGCTTTGGCAGAGGCAATGCATGTTCCAGGGGTCTTTGATCCTATTTTTTCTCACAGGAAATTCATATAAGATAAGAAAGGAAAATTGGTCCTAATATATTGGACTGTGATTTACAATCAGGGGTGTGACTCTTCATGATTAACACCACAAGACTGTGTTTTAAAGAAAAAAAAATAGTACTTTCCTGGGCATATAAAACAGCCTGCACCAGACAAAGTAATTTGATGAACTGCTTGACATAGATCTCTTGATCTTTTGTGATCTTAAAATAACAGCATTGTAAAACAAAAGGACTCTTCCTCCTTCCTCCCATGGAAGCTGAAGGACACCTGGTAATCTGTCCAGACACAAAATGTAGTTTTACGTGCATCATTTCCCTGCTTCGGTTTAGCTAGGGAACAGTGTTGCATTTTCTTTAGCATAGCTGTGGGGAGATAAAAGATGTTTGAGATGTTAGGACATTATGTGCCAGTTATTGAGAGACTATAAGTGGCAACGCTCATTCGAATGTATTTTTAAAGTTACAGGTAATGGTGACACAGAAGAAGTGTGACCATCTGGCTAAATAATGAAAACAGACTGATTGCAGCAGCAGAATGACATTTTAAAGAAACCTCTCATTTTACCTTTTGACCCTGGGACAATGACAGCTCTGTGATGATTACTGAAAGACAATGCCTGTTCCAAACATATCCGGGTCAAATATCTTGACCTACCCATACTCACAAGAATGGCAACACATACAGCACTTACTGAATGAATTCCTTCTAATGAAGTGCTGGAAACAACAGCAACAGGTCTATGGGTAGGGATGAGGATGAATGAAGGGGGATTCAAAAAGACTAAGGGACACTTCAGCCCACTCTGGTCTGCTAATGGGAACAATGCAATACCCATGAGGTCATGTGATGACTCACAGGTTAGCTAAGCTGTCCTTTCCCCACCTACCATTCCCCAACATGTAGTAACCCATACTGCAATTGCAGACACTCCTGATCATATTTCCCACCCCTCTGTAACAAGAACAAAAAATGCCATGGTATTTGAATAAGCCTACATATGCTTCTACCAGAGGTTCCTAAAATGTATCCTTCCCCTTCTGGTAAGCATCTGTGTTCCATACATCAAGTAGTGTTCTAGACACGTGTTCTCCTCCTCTCTTAACCTACAGGGGGTTAAGAGGCAACTGGAAGGAAGTTCATCGTCTTAGGATAGAAATTTGTTTTTTTTATAATCTTTCCACTAATCAGAAAGTACTGTGGTATTTTTAAAAGTAATTTGTCTCTAGTTTCTCGTTTGATAATTGTGTCTTTGTTGCTGTATACAAAACATCTTAGGATGCTGGCTTCCATAGGTTTATTTCATGTACACTCCTCAATTGTGTCTTCCATACCCATCCGTATTAATGCAAGGCATATATAGCACTCACAACATAATTACTATGACAAGGAACTTTCCCGACTTTTGTCAGGGAGCTAAAGGTAAAGGGATATAAAATTTGGGAAGATAGTTCTCCAGTCTGTGCAGAGAGGACATACTCTTAAAGGGTGTCTGAAAATCAGCTTAGTATTTTACAGGTAATAGATAAATAAAGTGCCAGTTTCAAACGTTTGTGGGTGAAAACTGTGTCTTTCTTTTATATAGTTGCAATCTGATCTGCCAAAGCAGCAATGTAATTAAATGTGTAAATGACATCATGTCTACCTCAGCACATTTTTCAGTCCAAAAATTGCAGACAAAATCAGGAGGCAGTTTTTCAAAACAGAGCTGGCAGGCTGACGTAAAAATGTTTGTCCATTTTTTTCATGGTAGGTAACCATCTTTAACCTCTTTCCTAGGCAGCTTTAATCAAGAATGAATACTGATTCAACCTTCGCAAACCCAAATGTGAGATAAGAGCTTTCCCAGAGCAACTGACCTTTCCAGTCAGCCAATCAGATGGCAGATGAGTAACTATGTAGCCCCTCATATGCAAGGTTAATGTGATTTTCTTACCTAAGACCACAGTGGAGTATGATATAAAACAATGTTGTGCCTTACCAACTGGAATTTGAGCCTGTCTAGATATAAATCAATCCTGAGTTTTATAGCTTTACAGCAATCTCTCTCTTCTTTATAGTGAGCTTTGTTATAAAAATTAGTAAATTTGGGCTGTGTTTTGAATAATTTTTAAGGGATTTTTCTAGACAGCACCGTTTCAGATACATATGCCTATCAAACACACATATATTATTTAGCCTTTGCACAACATTTAGAGACTAAAGTGCAATCATGAAATGCTTAGCTGTACCTTTTTTTATTGACACAGCCTTCCTGTTCCTATGACTAGTTTCCTTTAAGGAAAATGTGACGTGTTGGATGATTTCCCATTTTCTGTTCAGAGAGGAAGTATACAAGCTAACCAACATTTGGCTTTTCTGCTGATCTTTAGTCACTGAAGAACACCTGCAGCCTGTTAGCTTGTTCTGCAGCTCAAGGTCTCTAACTATCAAAATGCATTGTTCAGCTAGGGGAAAAGTTGACATTACACCACCTGGGAATAAAAGAATATCTAGTTTATATGTAGCAGCATGAAGGAGACACAGAGAGAGGAGTAATTCAAAAGATATTTAACCATTTAAAATCATACACAGAAAGCCTACTACTTCATAAGCCAGGAAAATGAACAGTGGGCAAAACATAAAGGACTTTACATTCTGCTTTCGTTACGTCACAGCAACAGCAACACTGCTGCTGCAACCTGCAAGAAGAAAGCAGGAGGGAACACGGTCTCCTTCCCACCACATATTTCACCACTGGGTTGAATGGTGTTGCACATAGTAAAACAGCTTATCTAATTAGCTCTCTGCTATAATGAGATGGCTTTTGTATTGATCAAATTACAAATAAACACATAGAGCAGTGCCAGGTACCTAAGAATTCCCAGAGCACCTTCACAAATGTTTCCACATTACCGAGGAAGAAATATTCTCCATTCAAACTTTCTGGCAGATGTAGGACTGTGGAGGTACCTGTAATATAAAACAGTACATGTTGATATTATGTGTTTTGCAGAACCTGACCACACTCTCAAACAGGAATGTGCCTAGACCACACATTTACATTACTTCATCTTACTATCATACATGTTGAGATCATGTTTATTCCTCATGCCTTATCAACATCATAACATCAGCCACTGATTGGGGTTTTTCCATACCTTAAAGCAAACTCCATCATATTTTTCTTCTTGTCCTTCACATCTCTAGCTATGAATTCATTACCTCACAGGGGATTTTGTAAAAGTCGAATTATAGTCGAATATCAACACTTCTATAAAGCTCTCAGAAAATGAAGACTAGTATCAGGATTAATCTAAAATTAGAAGAAGAAAAAGAGGATCAACAACTCTAAAGACTCTGAAATGCTTTTTGAACTTCTAAAATTGTAGAATACACTCTGATGATAGGGTGTTATTGTATGTTACAATTCAAATTGTTTTCCTTTTCATCTTACCATATTAATACATTGATATGTAGCACAAATATCTTTTCTGTTATTTCTCTACATCTATACTAAATTTCTTAAGCTCTCTGATGAAGGTGTCTTGCCACTCTGACATATGGAAAGGGAATAATGGGAAAGTTCTATCAGAAAGAGGTGAAAGCCTTTCATCAGAAGAAGGAATGTGGGCTTGTCTGTTCAGAAAGACATTTGAGATGAAAAAACGACTTCTCAAGAAAACTGGTGACATTTTCCCTGTTAGACAACACAGGGAAAGATTGGAAAAAATGTCAGGGTGATGACATTTGCATGCGCTGCTGCTCATCAGTCCGCTGGTGTGCAGAGGCTGACTAAAGATCTGACTGTGGATGGAGGAAAAACCTAACTTGGCCCAAGGCACTGTCTCTCAGAGGAAGGTTTCACAATAAATTTGAAGTCTTTCATAAGACTGGCATGTCTGAAGAAAACTGAACAAATACAAATTGGTAAGCTTTGTTCTTATTCCAGTCTCTCTCTTCCTTAAAAAAAAAAAAAGGCGTATTGAGGAAGTTGGTAATATATGAGTGGGTGTCATCACAGGTAACTACTTAAATACTTTCAGAAAGGGTTCATGTTGAAGTTGATTGACAAGGCTGTGTCTACAGATGGGGTGGGGGGAGTGGGGAGCAGAACAAAACAAATAATGAGAGAGAGAAGCAAGAAGTTACAAAGGATGTCTGTCCAAAGAGAGGTGTAAAATATCAGCGTGCTGTTTCTCTTCAAAAGCCTGGTCTCTGTCTCTCCAGTGAATGTAGAGTGAACATATATGAAAAATGGAGGTCAATAAACCTCATTTGTCAGAATCGGAAATTAAGCCTTATGCCTTAAATACTGTATACCTATGTAATATTTTTATGCCACTATTTCTTCCATACACGTACCTTTATTGCACCAATAAGACAAATATTTATACATAAAATAGTGTCGATATAGTGCTTAGGGATGTTTCTTAGCAATGGACTTGGCAGTGTTAGATCGATACTTAATCTTAAAAGTAATTTCAAACCCAAATGTTTTTGGGTTCTATGCATATAAGATTCTAATTTTCTGTTCAGAATGTGCACTTGATCCTGAAGTCTTTCTTTGAATGATGATACCATTGTAGAGAGTAAAAATGTTTTAAATAAAAATGCAGATCCAGTTTTTTAGACTGTGAATTTATTTTTATAAACACTGAGATTATATGAATATAAATATTCATATAAATCACAGAATCACAGAATTGTGAAGGGACCTCAAGAGATCATCGAGTCCAACCCCAAATATGTTAACATATATACACATAAAAATATATACATGTATGCATGGGGTTTGTTGAGAAGAGGAAGTTCACCAGAGCCAGAAGTGAGAATTAATCACACAGCTCCCACTTTGAATGTTTTGTTTGGCCTACAATAACCTGAAAAACTGCAGAGACAACACCTTTTAAAAGGACAGTGTTTCCTTTTACCCAAATTTTCCTGTAATGCATATAAGACAAGGCATGGCTTGTACAAATTATAGTGACTTTATGTTCCTGCTAACTCTGATAGAAGACACCTCAAGATTTTCATGAGGGAAAATGACAGACATGTCATGCTGCTTTTGAATGAAGGGTAAGAACTTTTCACCATTACAGTAGGTGGTTTTTAGTATCCTGACATCTCAACAGCTCATTTTGCGCGGGCTGTGGTGTGTTGCACTGCACAGTGCAAGTCTCTACATCTGTAGCATGCATCTACAAATCTGTATTGTCCAAGCTTGGGTAGTCAAACCAAGAGGGGAACACCTGCAGCCTGCACTTGCCAAATTTCAAATCCTACACTCTGATGTGTGACTGGTTTAGAGCTTTTACTATAAGTTTGCCTCAGTCATATAACATCCCTGTACAGTGGTTGTCCCTCTTAGGGTGACAACTAATTCCTGTAGAAGGATAAACTTTTCTTGCTTATTTCCTCCCCTCTTCCACAAAAATAGAAAGTAAATAATTATTCCAAAATGGTTATTCAGCACGAAAAATTTCTGCAAAGAAAAAATTTAAAGATATGTAAACTATATGAAACACCATAGACTGGGGAAAACCGAAGGAGAATATGCTTCATTGTGGAGAGCCGTAAGACTTTTCTCTGTGTAGCTAAAAACTCAAGCTAAGCAAGATTATGATGAACGCAATCAAGAATCAGGCTGCCTGTGTGTGATAGTTACACATGAGGAAGCCATCCTTGAGGACCTCTCTATATAAATAGAACATTGAAGATCTCGGTCCATTTCCTTCTCCATACAGAGTCCTGAGCTGACTTTTCAGCACCTACTTTCATGAAAGAAGAATTGTGCCTGCAATAAAACCTTATTATTCTATTGATGGAGCTGAGATACATCTGAGTAGTATAACCAGCACCATTGAACAGAAGCTAAAGATAGAAAAAAAAATAAAAAATACAACACTACAATACAACAAGGGTGACTGTCCTTCAATATAGAATAGTCAAAAACATGAGATAGACAAAATTGCAGTAAGATAAATTCTCATTGGACATATGGAAAAATTTCTTCTCAAGGGAGGTGGTCAAACACGGGAGCCATCTGCCCTGAAACTCGACAGAAAATGCCTCTGTAACTTGATCTGACTTGGAAAGTATTCCTGCTTTGGTCAAGACAATGACTTTGGTCAAGACAACTGCTTAAAGTACATTCCAACCCAAGGTATTATAAAATGCTGTGATAGTTTTACTGCCTTTCATATCTTTATATTAAAAGTGTATGCCATTCTAGAAGTGCTACATTAACCAAATGAAAGTAGCACTTGTACCTAAACAATGGCACATGTAGCATGTGAAATAAATACAGCACATGTGAAAGCAGGACAGAGCGGGTGACACAGAGTTCCCTTTCAGTCATCAGGACTACATATATATATGTGGGTATATATATACCTGTATATATATGTACATATAAATTTAGTGCCTTAACCAACAAAACAGAATGCAGAAAACCCACCAGTTTCTTTTTCCCTCCAACCTGAACATCAGTAGCATAGAAATATGCTTGCTATGACTTAGAGCATTTATGCCATCCTCTCTAGTACAAGCAAAGCTGAAGATCGTGTAGTACAATATTGCAGTTCACAGCTACAGTTTGACCCTGTTGGTCTTCCTATATACTTCAAATATGAGAATGAAGGGATGAACAATTTTTGGTCTCTGGATTTTTGAAACACTTGTTTCCATGGTACCAGAAAGCTTTTATTTTTTTAAGAACATGGCTGCACACATTAGACTTAAATAATCTGACAAGAAAGAAAATATAGTAATGGGAAAAGCATTGAAATACATATATTTTTAATTTTTTATTAGGAATGGAAATCTAATTTTAAAAAGGAATAAATTTATAAAAGAAAAAAAATTTCTTGCTCAGTAGAAAAATTCCAGTTTAAGAGAAAACAATATCAGTAGACACAGAACTTTTACATTCTTGGATTAAGAATTTCACCCTTTAAAATTTGAAGTGCATTATTTCTCCCCTCACCAAACTGTTATGAAAATTTCTAAAGGCATATTAAATTGCTCTTCCATGTCCTGTGTCCCAAAGTTCTTTAAACAGTGTGAAAGCATCAGGATTCCTCATCTTCTTAACAAAGGATTGGATGGAACATGCAAGCAGCACAGATTTCAGCATTACAGTGAGAGCCTGTATGCAATCTGTTAAGTAGAACCTGTTAATTCACTCTACAGTATCATGTGTGTCACCCTCTGAAGAGGAGAATAAAACTGTGTACCAGTACATCCAGAAATACAATTCTGTGTTGGTTTCCATGAGCAATGGTTAACTGGAAACTCTGACACTTTTTAAAAGGTAAAGGAGCACAAGTAAAAGAAATTCTGCTCAGAGAAACAAAACATGCTTTTGAAAGAGGCTTTACAGCAGGACAGTTTTAGAAAATTTTAAAGATCTTAAAGATTGTGGATTGTGTAACTTAATAAGTAACTTAATTGCATAACTTAATAAGTGGCAAATTTTTACACAAGTTCAGCATTCACGAAACTCTCTCTATTCTCTATAGCACAGCAGAAGGGAAAAGGTGCCACATTCTCTCCAAGCTGGGAGCCTCCAGAGTCCTTCTGCTGTTCCCTTCATCTCCACACTACTCCAAGACTTTGTCAAGGACATTGTCAAGTCTCATTGTCCTGGTTCAGGGCCATGGCCCCTTACCATGTCTGCACCACTAGGATTTTGCTATCACAAGGTTGATGTGGTCTGGTTACTGTCTTTGCTCATTTTTATACATTTTAACATAATATCCAAAAAGGTTGCACTCAGTGGTAGCAGAGGAAGCCTTTTCTGAAGGGTCTGGATGAGAAAGAGGAAACAGACTCTGTTTCTTAAAACAGGATAACCAACTGTAAACCAACAAATACACTTTTGTTGTCTTTAGGAGATGTAGAGGTAAATCATATTGTCTGCTACTGTTATCACTGTGAACTTGCTGGAGGGAAAAAAGGCTGTGCCCTGGCACACAAAAGAGCCTTCTGTCTGCTAACTTTGGCATTTTGCTGTTCCTCACAAAGTGTTCTGCTTGTGCAACTCCACCAAGTTTCCCCTACGTCACCCTTACTGTCTGTTTCCTGGTCACTTTGGCCTCTGCAGGAAGTTGGCAAACCTCTTCACCATGTGGATGCTTATGTATCATAATAAATTGTCCCCTCCCATCCACCCACCCACCATTTTAATAAATGTGCAGAAGTGACCTAGGATTTCCTCCACAACGAATGGACAGCAAAGAAGCTGAATCTGACAGCAATTTCCACACTTCAGTGACTTACACAGTTTCCCCTACAATTCACAATGCAACAAGCCTCTCAGACACACTGTTGGTTATCAAGCATAACAATAGCTCAAAAACTTCCCCAGTTGCTGTCTCTTGACCAAATACAATTTTTCCAGTTATTGTCACTTGACCACATAGGTCTTGATCATGTGTGTGCAACTGCCTTTATTACACCAATGTTAATGAGTCCCAGATAAAGAAATACCTTCCTTCTTTCCCTCCAAACTCTGAAAAGCATCCTCGTTTATGGACTGGAATGGGCAGTCACAGAGAAATTGCTCTTCCCTCACATCTCTCCCCCAGGCTGACTCAACATCTAAAGTAATAACGCCTTGATTTCAGTGGATATTTAGCTTGAGGAACATGTGAAGGCTTCAACATTCATCCTTATGCAAAAAAGGGGTGCCTGACATGGAATTCATCTGACTATCCTAAGTTGTTCATGTCCCAGTTTGTTGTGGTACTCAATGGGTGATGATAATCAGTGGAGAAAGCAAACGATCACAGCTTATTGGTGATCTCATCACAAATTAGAGACAAGAGGTATTGTATTATTAAATTAGAAACTTCTCTATATATGTTATAAAAAGTCTGGATGACTTGTGCTGATGGAGATATCTACAGTGCCAGTAAGTAAGATTCTAGTATCTCGTGACCTTCACATAAATGGCTTAAAAAATGAACAAATGGCTAAACAAAAGCCAGGATACACCAGTTCAGGGCACATGACTTGATTCACTTCAATAGTACACAGATAATAAAATAGCACTTCACTCACTGCCAGGGAAGACCATCTGGTGTCCTTCATCAAATAAAGCTTTTGAGGAAGACAGTGTTGTCACTGAGCAGTTGATCAAAACCCACAAAGATAAGTCCAAGAGACTGGTCTGTGAGACAGGCCTTGCCAATCAGCTGCTGCTGTGATGAAGGGCCATAAACAGGCCATCCTTTTGACTGTATTCCAAAGACTGTTATCTCAACATAGCTCTGAATGGATGTTATGTGAATGCAATTGTGACATTTGCAATTTTACAAAAACTGCTAGTTTTCTGCATTTTATGTAATTATAAATATAATTTTATCGATTGTATATCAAAATTTGATACTGCTGATAGTTACTTTATAATCTGAAACCATAATTCATAGATTCATAGAATCAAACAATGGGTTGGGCTGGAAGGTACCTTAAAGATCATCAAGTTCCAACCCCTTAGCACTCCTACCAGACCATGCTGAACNCACCACCATCATAGTGAACACTTTCTTCCTAATATCCAATCAAAATCTACGCCCTTCCAATTTAGAATCACACACACACACACCCATCCTATCACTACAAAACCTTCTAAAAAGTCGCTCCAGCTGTCTTGTAGGCCCCTTCATATGCTTGAAGGCCACTATAAAATCTCCCTGGAGCCTTCTCTTCTTGAGGCTGATCAACCCTAAGTATCTCAGCCTGTCTTCATGGAAGAGATGCTCCAGCCTTGCTACTTTATAGTCTGAACTTGAAAAATAGAAACTAAGAAAAAGAATCAGGATTCTGAAATCCTGACTGCTACCAAAGGTTTTTCATAATGTCTCTTTTCACTAGTACAAGAGTAGCATACATGAGAGAAATAAAAATGTTATACTTCTGTACCATCAGACTGTTTTGTTTAGGGAAATAAAATTCTTGGTAGATAACATGTTACACGGGCAATAAAATCTGTCCAGGAGAGTCTTCTCTTACTTCAGCTTTGTCTGAGGACTGAACCCATGGGGAGAGCCTCAACTAAGTGTATATGTAAAATGCAAGCTGCTTAGAGAATGCTCAAGTAGAGATGAAGATGGGCTGGAAAAAGCTCTTCTAGGTGTGAGGATTTTTTTTATCTTTTTAAAAATAGATTTTAAAAAAATCTTTTCTAATAATTTATATTGAGCACTGTTACTCTGCAATGGTTCAGTCAGATCTGATTAAATGGTTTCACTGGGGTAGAGAGGGGAACAGGTGTGAATTTGCTCTTCCAGAAGACACACAATAATGACCTCTGGAATCAAGAAATAAATATTATTCTGTTGTATTTCTTAAGCAATGTACATCAGATGTTAGCCTAAATCTTCCTGCTCAAGGCAACCTCCACATCAGTTCAGAATTCCCAGCACAGAACTGACTAGTGAGCAAAACATTATGCCACATATCTCTTAATGCTCTTGGTTACTTCCATGAGTAGATGGGGTCCTGGGGGGAGAGCCAGAGGAGAAACATATCTCACAGAACACTGATCATTATTGTACTAATGTTAAGGCTCCGGAAGATGATGTTTGAAAGGGCAAGAGAGTGATTTGACTGGTTTCAGTGATTTGAGAATTTGAGCTGGCAGTCACTTTGAGGGCGGCATGCTAAAGCCATATATGTTTGAAATAAATTATTTACTGGAAGGACGCAGAAAACAAAGGTAGATATAGCTAATAAGCAGGGAAAATGAGTTAATGGCATGCCTATCTTGCCATTTGACATCGGGAGGAAGCATATTTAATTATATCCAAACTACTTCAGCATTTACAGTCATAGATTTAACAGGTTTTTTTATCACCCTTCAGTTTTTGGTGATATTTTTTAGATTTTGGAAAACCATATCAGAATTCAAGTTTCAGTTACTTCAGTTACTTTTTTTCATCATGTTATAATACCAGAATCTTAGAATAACAGTTCCTCTTTTAACCAGAGGGAGTAGACAGGATATCTCCTTGGACTCCAGCCCTGCTTTCCACTTGAATATACCACAGATCATAGTTAGTGACCTTCCTAGTGTGCTACAAGACTTCCCCTTTACTCCCATCTTTTAATAGAAGTTGGAACCTGAATTAGACACTTCTTCACTGAATAATTAAACACTACTTCATGACAACATTTCTTCAACCCCACTATCATAAAAGTTACCTTCTTCTAATTGATGGCTCGTCTGATCTAGCACTTCCCAAATCCTTCTTCTCAGAACTTAAGTTCTCTTGTACCTAAACTGCTGGATTCCCAGAGTAGCCCAGTTAACTTCAGTGGTCTTTCTCTAGCTGCCCATGTGGACGGTCTTATCCAGCATGAAATATGAAACCATATTTCTTCTCATCTTGTCAAACCCAATTATTCATTACTATTGCTCCTTAGCTTTGGGGAATTAGAAGTTGTTCTAAATTATTTTTACCCAAGGACTTAAAATGTCCTTCCAAAAAGTAGTGCTTTATGTGACAGGAGCACAAAACTAGGAGAAGAAGGAGGAAACCTTAAGAGCCTGATATTGAACAGAATCACAGGAGGAAGCTTGCACCCAGAACAATGTACTGGTTAGGAGGCTAAGGGCATGAGTGGAGTCTTGACATATTTCTGGGCTGTCTGAAAGAGAAAAGACTCCAGAATCAAGTTATAGATGTACCATACAATACAGCTGCTTTATTCCTGCCTTTTTTGTTTTGGTTTGTTTGTTTGTTTGTTTGTTTGTTTGTTTTTGTTAGGAGGAAGGTTCTCTATTTAATTTCCACTACTTTCATTACCATACCAACAAATGTTTAATTAAATGCAACAGTTTATCCCTGGGGTGCTTTCTAAGATGGAAACACTCACATATTAAACCAAAGAATAGCAACATGGCTGCTGGGATGACATTTTGTTGGAATTACATTGCCAAGTCGTTTTTCATGGTGTAGCTTGTCAGTGTGATAGATACTTGGCACAAAACTAGCTCTTTATAGAGCTTTTGTTTGATTTTTTTTTCCCTTATACAAGATCAATGTTTGGAAAAAGAGCCAAAATAAATGTAAGTCCCTTTTCTGGCAGCTGCACAAGTTTTCAGATGTGGGTTTTCAGTTGATTTCTGCCAGGAACATCTGCCTTGAAATCATTTCAGTCTTACTAAGGTTGTCACCCTTCCGAAAGGAATTCCTGTTTCCCTTCCTTTCACACACATATGCACTGCTTATCAGGGCATCAAGAGGAACACACAGATCTGTGTGATTAAGAAAAAAAAAGGATGGCCTGTCACTCATCATATCCCTCGGATTCAACAGAAAGGAAATTCATTTTAGTGAGCATTGAAACCAAACAATAGCAGCTCTGCAGCTGGTTTCAGGGATCTGATGTCAACAACGCTGAACACATTTTTATCTCATTTGAGATTTATTGAAAAAGCAGAATGCTTGATAAACAGTGGCTGACAAAAAGCAAACCAGATTAGCTCTGCAAGTAAACTGGGGTGAGACAAGAATTGTAATATACATACTTCGTAATTTATCACACAAATCCATTAATTACAAAATATAAGCTCATTAAAACATAATTTCTGTTAAGGTTTATCCAGAGAGTTACATTTCTTTACCTGTGTATAAGAATTACAAGCCAAATTATTGAGAAAAGTGATGGGTTTTGAGATTTCTTGCATTTATATCTAATAAAATTAAAAGCAGTTTTCATCAGTGTTTATTCTTCCAGCTAACAAACCACACTTTTCTCAGAGTGACAACATTACAAAAACAAAAACAAAACAACAAAAAAAAACCACCAAAAAACCCAGCTATTCTTTGAAGTTTCAGAGATGACATAATCAAGGATTAGTTATAAAATATTTTTTCTTGCTTTGTACAAAGCAGCATGATCCACTTGCTTTTTCTATTCTCTACATGGGATCTTCCTGTTTTCTTTAGCTCCCACACTACTCTTTATCTTCTGTAAGAAATTCAAGTGGCTAAAATTTAGGATTGACCATGCTTGGTGACTAATGCATAAGAAGAGGATATTATGTTTTCCTGAAGAACAGGCAATGAATAAACAATTAAAAGATTGTTCACACTGTCT
>VXBZ01005222.1:94179-115008 GCA_013399135.1 Heliornis fulica | reverse complement strand
CATATTCAAATTTCAGTGTTGGCTTAATGTCAGAGCGCAGGAGTTCTAAATGTTTTAGAGAGAATATGCTTAGATGTGACTTAAGGTCTCCTTCCAGTCAGAACAGAAGCCTGTGCCATTGGAATGGATCTTCCAAACACAACAGTAGATCACTTCCTAGGACTACTGGGGAAGTTGCTTTTTAGGGCTGATTTCAACAGTTTAATATGCTTTTTGCCAGATGATGTTCTGTAACCCCCCTTTGTAAAACTTATATTGTAATGACTGAGATTTCCAGAAATAGGTTGCATGACCAAATATTTAAATAAATGTTTAGGAAAAAAATCATCGAAAGACAGCGGAAGAACATAATTAGAGTAGAGCTGAGCAGAGCAGAGCAGAGCAGAATGAGTAGAGTAGAGTAGAGTAGAGTAGAGTAGAGTAGAGTAGAGTAGAGTAGAGTAGAGTAGAGTAGGATCTGACTATCCCGATTGCAAGGGACCTACAGCAATCATCTGTTCCAACTGCCTGACCACTTCAGAGTTGACCAGAAGTTAAAGCATGTTTTTAATGTTTTTGTCCAACTGCGCCTTAAACACAGACAGGCTTGGAGCATCAACCACCTCTCTAAGAAGCCTGTTCCAGTGCTTGACAACCCTCTCAGTANGAACAAACCTCTAACCTCCTTATTCCTCCAAACTTTGAAAAATGGAAAAGCGACACCAAAACCAGATAAAATTATCACAGTATATGGTTGCTTCATGGCATACTGTATGTATTCTCCTTTAACAGTTTCTGCAATTTTGGGAAGTACAGTGCAATCCCATGTCACAGGTGAGGATTTGTTATAAAAATGCTGAGACTCNGCTTGACAACCCTCTCAGTAAAGAGACGTTTCCACATGTCCAGTATAAACTTCCATTGGTGCCCAAAGTCCTCATCCGCTCCTCAGAGAACATGTCTGCCTGTCCTTTCATGAGATTTTTTGCCTTCCTAAGGATGTATTCAAGGACTTTAACATCCTCTTCATGGGTCCCTGAATTGGTACACCAGTGTTGAATAAAGCAGCATAATGACCAGCTGTTTATGCTGTTTGATGCACCTCAGGATGCCTTGGCTTGATGCAACCTTGTGGCTGCCAGAGTCCTCTGTTAACACATACTGACCCTGCTGTCAACCATCATCCCCAATCTTCAGTTGTTTTCTGCAAGAGTCTGCTCAAGGTTTTAAGTTCCTTCTCTTTCTGTAGAAATAAAATGAAGCTGATAAGAATCTTGCAAGGGCCAGGCACGCAGATATTCATCCAGGCTTTTCTATTTCAAATACACACAGGCTAAAAAGATAATCTAGCTCTTGATTTTGCAAGCTTTGTGCTACTCACAGTGATAGTTCCCATGCCATTTCTATAAATGTAACTCTCATCATTTGCTTTGATTGGCTTATTGTGAACTTGAGGAAATGAGCAGAGGGTACACGACAGTCTGTGCAAATATTCAGATCAAATTCTCCAATAATCACAGTCATTAACATATTACAACACAGTGTTATTTAATAACAGTATAATTGAGAGATCGTCTGAACTGATAGGTCTATGGGAGAAGATAATGCCCCCTCTCCCCAAAAGAAGAATGCATTGTAAGTACTCAAAATCTAAATAGAGCATACCTAGAAGTTGTGGTGTTAAGGAGCCAGCAGGTGTAGACACATCTACAGAAAGAGACAGACATTAAAATAAATACATATATATTTAAACAAAATAGCATAATGATTCTTCTGTCCCAAAGCAGAGGCAGAGTCAAACAGATATTTTTTCCTTCCCAAAAGCTGATAGACTCTCTGCTGAGATTTACTTTTCAGTAGACTGAAAATAAAACTGATGTGAATATTCCAGGTGCGCAGCAAGGGGTCAGCTTTTCTATTTTACAGGCAAAATATTGCATTTTCCAAATGCTTACAAGTTCTTCTTTGGATATTTAAGTGTTTTGCAAAAATGGCATTTTGCGACAGCATATCACAGGAAATTTCCATCACAGCTTGCTATACACAGGAGCTCAGAAAACATTCAGAATAAAATGGCTCAAAAATGCACCCAGTCAGCGGTGGTGTGGGCAGTGTACAAAGCTACTTCACTCTGCTCCTGCTAAGTCAGTGCCAGATGACTGATTCCAAGAGTCTCTCTGCTCCCAAACTCACCTAGCAGGGAGCAAGTCATAGCTCTGCTGCCATACTAAAATGGAGGGGTGACCACCGCCCTGCCCAACCCTGGCTCCAGCAGTAACTGGGATGAGAAGAGGACTTAACTTGCCCAGTTCTTGTTCCCCTTTACATAATGTTCAAAATTGCTGAGTTGCAATATATATATCACATCAATGAATTAGGCTTCCTAACTCAATATAAAAATTATTTACTTTCAGTCAAAACCAAGATCTTTGGTAATGATTAGCTGTATTTTTACTGAATGCTCTGTCAAAAGAGAAAAATCAGGATTCAAGAAAGAGAATAATGTGCCACATTATAAATCCATGATGTGAAAAAAAAAATTACAGAAAAAAAAAGCAGGGAAGAGCAACAAGCCAACTGGAAGAGCTCTAACAGCTTTACATGAGGAATAATTGGAGAGACTATATTCTTTACCCTAGAAAAGAGATGATGGGTATGGGAAGGCATGTTAACAGGAGGACATAATAGAAATGTAAAGTGAGAAGGTTGTTATGGGTTTATATCAGGTTACTTAGAGGTTATTTACTATCCTCTGTACAAAATGTGTCTGTATAGAATGTCAAATTGCCTTTGTCACAGTCCTTCACAACATCCTTCTCTCTGAATTGGAGAGGTATGGATTTGATGAGTGGACTCTTCAGTGGATGAGGGATTGGTTGGATGTTTGCATCCATAGTGTAGTGGTCAATGGCTCAAAGTTCAGATGGAGATTGGTGATGAGCAGTATCCTCGGGGGTTCATATTAGGACTAATAACGTTTAATGTCTCCATCAATTACATGAACAGTAGGATTGATGTCACCACTGGCAAGTTTGCAGATGAGCAAATTACAATGCAGATGGCCAGCTGAGTAGTGTGGTTGTCACCTTTGAGGGATGGGATGCCATTCAGAGGGACATGGACAAGTTCAAGACATGGAACTCAGGAAGTTCAACAAGGCCAAGTGCAAGGTCCTATACATCAGTTGGGATCTCAATCACAACTACAGGCTGGGGGGATGAAGGGCTTGGCAGCTGCTTGGCATCTGGTGGGTGAGAAGCTCAACATGGCTCATCAATGTGTACTTTCAGCCCAGAAAGTCAACTGTATCCTGGGCTGCATCAAAAGAAGTGTGGCCAGAAGGTCAAGGGAGGTGATTCTGCCCCTCTACTCTGCCCTGGTGAGACTTCACCTGGAGTATTGTGTCCAACGCTGGGGTCCCCAGCACAGGAAATACAGATTTATTTGAGTCCAGAGAAGGGACACAAAGATGTTGAGAAGGCTGGAGCATTTCTCTTATGAAGACAGGCTGAGAGAGTTGGGCTTGTTCAGCCAGCAGAAGACCTTGTCGCAGCATTTTAATACGTAAAAAAGGGTTTATAAGGAAGATGAGGATAGACTTTTTTAGTAGGGCCCGTAGCATTAGAACAAGTGGTAATGTTTTTAAACTGAAAGAGGTTGGATTCAGATTTGATATTAGGAAAAAATTTACAATGCGGGTCGTGAAGAACTGCAACAGGTTGCCCAGAGAAGCTCTAAATGCCCCGTACCTGGAAACATAGAAGGTGAGGCTGAGTGGTGCTCTGAGCACTATGGACTTGTTGAAAATGTTCCTGCTATTGCAGAGCTTGGGGGAGGTTGTGGGTGGGTGAGGAGTAGATGTCATTTAATGATGTCTTCCAACCCAAACTATTGCACTATTCTATGAAAATGCAAGGTAATAGACTCAAAATAAGATATTCTTCTTCACTAGCACAGTTAAAAAATTGAAACCCTGTAAGCGTAGGATCTTGTAGGTATCAGACACAAACAAGGCTTTAGGAAGAATTTGGGTACAGTCAAAGAAGAAAATTTATGTCTGGTAGCCTTCACTTATATGAAAGATGTTCCTCTTTGCTAAGTGAATCCATGGTCACAAATTACTTCAGCCTAGAAGACCATCCTGGATAGGAATTATGCAGCTTCCTTGTTGTTATACGTTGCTTGATATCAGTTAGTAGGCATTTGCAGGTACAATTTAAGAAAATAAATGGACCTTCATAAATACCTTATTGAACTATTCATATGTTCAATGGTAATTTTTCTTCTAGGCTGGTACAAAGAATAGTTGGTGCTGAAAAGCAACAGAAAAGAGATGGTTTGGTATACAGGTACTTTCCCCCTAATTTGTTAGCACTGGTAGTATGACTGCAGCCTGATTAGACACCTCTGAAATATACAGACATGTATTCCATGTCTTCTACCATCAAAGTCACAAGCACCTTAGAAGTACATACTTATCAGATATTTCTTGGTATTCAGCTCTCAGGTCTGCAGCTCTCAGGCCTCCAGCTGTTTCTCTAGGTAAAACCATGCACTAAATAAAATAGAAGCTCTTTCCAGCAAGGAAAAATAGTTGTCTGGAGAGACCTATATCATCTTTCACCTTGCAATGTTTTCAGCGCATTACTTAACAACAAACAATCCAGAAAGTGAACTTTGTTCTCTATTATCTCATTGGAGCTCTCCCATCTGCAGCCAAAGCAAGCAGTAGGATCACAAAGCCTGACTGCAAATTGATTTTGCAAGAGACTGCACATAACTTCAGAGAGCACCAATAACAGCTTTTGCTGTCAACACACCTCACTTCCCAACAAAGTTGGAAATAAAACCTTATTCACCTTTCAGCTGAAGGTTTTCCATTCTTCTAACCATTTCTCATTAACCAGCTCATATCCAGATACTTACAAGTTAGGTATCAAGTGTCTGAGATAAACACTTTAACATAACTACAACTACTTTTTTTCCTTTCACAGGCAAATTGCTGAGTCACTTATACATACCCCTCTGAGAAAAAGAATAATGCAGCCCATAGAGCCCACTGAATATTTAGGTTTTTGCATTGTTACTTTTTATTACATAGCTAATAGAGGAAAGTAATTTTCTTCCCCACACTTATTTGCCTACAGCTGAAAGACATTAAATGTTTCAGGCTATAGTCATTATCATACTCATTAATAGAATTCTGCTTAACTGCACCATGCTGGGATCTCGCAAGTTGATTTTCCCAACAAACTATCCCTTTTGACGTGAGTTACAGGGATTTCACTGGCTGAGACACACACATATGCCAATCCTGGTCTGGAGCACTATCTGACTTTCTGCTCTGCATATGCACAGTGCCTATATGAACCTGAATGACAGTCCATGACAAATATATATGTATTTTTTAATATTGTAACAAAATATAAGCATAGCTCTAAACATCAGAAATAAAAGAAAAAATCTCAGTGTTTTTTGATTGTAAAGACAGTTTACTCAACAACAATACAGGCAATTTAGCTAATACCTTTTAACATTTGCTCATACTTGCTCACTGTTTGTCTGCTTACCCCAAATGTATGGAGTTGATATCAGAACAGCACAGGGATAGCTCATCCAATTTAGGAAACCAAAAACGCCTTAAAACATTTGGTGTTCCCAGAAATCC
This sequence comes from Heliornis fulica, assembly GCA_013399135.1. Lineage (NCBI taxonomy): Eukaryota > Metazoa > Chordata > Aves > Gruiformes > Heliornithidae > Heliornis > Heliornis fulica. The sequence goes on along the minus strand of VXBZ01005222.1, from coordinate 109,361 downwards.
CTTGGTGCCTTGTCAGGTTACAGATTATTTAGCTGTCCTGAGAATTTCCCTGACCTGAGTTAACTGTGGCTAAAGTTTATCTCTCATTTCCTGCCCTATTCCCCTCATAAATCCCAGCTCCTGGTAGCACTTTCCAGCACCAAAGTCAAGCCTGAGTGTGTCACAGTTTAGGAACCTGGAGACAGGTTCTGATCCATCCTCAAGGCTGGCTGCTTCCTACTTCATCCACACTCATGCTTTGCATGAGGTGACCAAATCTTAAACAAAGAGATTCAACAAAATCTCAACACTGGCTATCCAATTACTGTGAGCTTGAGACAGATTTACTATCCAAGACCAAGCAGCTTTCAGTGAGGCAAAACCCAGAAGATGACTCCAAAACTACCTTAAGTGAATTTCTTCAATTGCTCTTCACTTTATCCACCAGAAAATGCATCTATTATTCCATTTCTTCCCCATTTCTCCTTTGCAACTGTATAGGTTAAAGTATTCATTAAGTTTCCTGCTAAGAATTGTCTGCCAGCTGCCTCCGAGAATATATTCACCTTTCAGCAGGACTGCTTTGAGCTCTTTGGCACCCCATTTCAACGCATCACCCCTTCACTGAACTCTGTTGCAATCAACTAAGGACAAGCTAATGTCATAAACATTTCCGTTTCAAAGCAGAAGAATTGTGTTATACTCCCATATGGAATGGAGCCGGAAGCTATTGGAAATGGCTTTCCATTCCATGGAAATGGAATCTGCTATTGAATCGGAGCGGACAGCAGAGTGCATGCTCCCTTGGAAGGGGAGACAGGCAACTGTCAGCACAGAGGATTTACCGCTGCCTCCCCTAGTCATGCATAGCCTTGTCCTATAAACCTTTTCACACCAAGCCAATTCATAGAGAGCCAAATCCTGCTCCACAGCCAGTTTTATTCTTAGACCATCTACCCTCATCTTTGAACGGAAGACTTTGTGTGCTCATGCCAGTCCAACACATTTAAAACCAAGACTCTCTGGGTTGTGGGCGACACGGGCAGACTGTTCTCTGCCCTACAATACCATAACCATGTGCAGGCCCAAATACTCAACTTTCATTGTGCTGAATCAACACCTTGGTGTGTACCATATAGAGACACACAACTAGTGGAATATGGGTAGTGAGATATAGAAGATATAACAAAGTAGTGACAGATTCATTAAATTCAAATGTGAGCTGATTAGTCTGAGTTTTTACACAGATGTTCAACTGAGCAAGTGGAGTATCTGAATACAGTTAAAATTCAGTGCAACTAGAAATATTAGCTCACACAGGCTGTTTTAAGGATTCCAGAATCCACAGGCTTGTTTTCACTGACAGTAACTTGCTCCATGACATTGTTGACTAATATGTGAATAACCATACTCTTAGATTTCTTGTACTCTATCATAAGAAGACTGCCCCAAAACCTAAACCACATGTTACACAACCATAGACAGAATTAGGAATGCTAATTACTGCAGAAAACCTTACCTGTAAAATGTCACAGAAGAGATTTTTCTTGGTCAAGGGAACAAGGAACCTAGCTAGAGACTATAAAGCTGTAACTTTCACAGTGATGGCATTGTGTCTTATTTACATTCTGATTTAAGGATGCTTATATGCCAAGCAGACCGTTAGATGCATAGACACCCTCTCCTACTAAGGAAAGAGAAATTGTGTCTCAGTGTTTGCAGTGGAAGAGACATGGAGACATGGAGAAAACAAGCAAGTGGAGTAGTGGGAGAACAACTACACAAGTTCATCTCTCACAGGAATCCAAGGAAGCACATCCACCGATTTGGACCTTGCATTTTACACTTCATTGCTTTCTAGTGTTTTAGTGGATATTGTTACAGATGTAACATCCTAAATCTAAAAGATAGCAAACTAAATGAGTAAGAGCTAAAATGTACCCATTATTTTTGTCTGTGCAGGGTTTGTATTTTCCAAATCTGAATTCTTTTTCTTATAGTTTCCTAATCCTGTTATTTGCTTCAATCACTGAATTTTCTTCATAGCCTTCATTTTACTCTGCTATTCCTAAATTTAAATCAAGCTTTGTTAGCTCCTGCTCTAGAGTTCTTTGTTGGGTTACTTCACAATATTCCTCTCCTGAAAGCATTTACAGTTTGTCCAAACCACTATATAACCTTAAATTAATTAATATATAGCTTTCATTTGCAGTAAGCATTTTTTGTATATCGTGCTGTTTAGTACCCCAAGGCAGATCTACAGTAGAAACACTTTATCTGGATTAGCCTCCTGGATTAAAATGCAACACACTATGCCTTGCAGAAAGCAAACTCTTATCCACCGTTCCTTATACTCCGTTAATTTCTAATCCCATTGAGGCTTTTTATCAGAAGAGAGCCCCCAGCAAATTCTGCTCACTGCCTCTCCTGGTCTGTCTTCCTTCAGGTTAACAGCACACCACAGAGACTGCCTTCCAGACATTTCACTCTGGTCATCACACATCCTGGTAAGAACTACTGCAGCTATTGTACAAGCATTTCTCCACACAAAAACCAAGTGTAAACCCCGCTCAAAGCTAACTCCTTCAACCTGATACTGTTCATATTATAGTTTTTTTTGTGGAGGTGCCTAAATGCCCATGAGTGTTTCCTGCAACTACTTTGTGAGAATGCTTATCAGCAGGACCAGAGAGGCTTTGGGGTTTTGGCTATTTTCACAGCACTCCTCCTTAATGCCTGTTTTCCCATCCCATCTGTAGTTCCTCCACTCTTCTCCAACAATACTGTCCCTTAGAGCCACAAAAATTCAGTTCCTTGGTTCATCATTCCCTCTTCATTCACTTCAAACCTCTGAATGGCTTTGTCAAAGTACCTGTAACTAGAAGATAATGAATCTTTCCTGTCAACTCTCCCTTGGCTATCTTTACTCAACCTGCTCATTTCTTCTGGTAGTGAGTCTTTTGGATGCTCCCTGATTGTAGCCCATTGCCCAAAGTCACTTTGAAAGACCACTCAATATCACGGAAATTATATGTAACCTATATTAGCTCTGACCAGTATTTGTAGACACTCAGAGATGTGATTTTCTAAACACTTTATCTTATACTGTCACTGTTAGACTTTTTCTAATATTTAAAGCAAATTTTCCATCCTAAGGAATTATTTCTGAAATAAAAGCATTGAAAAACTGCAAACATGGTTCTATAAAATCTTTGTGTTTCTGTCTGTTATTATAGCATGTGGACCATAGTTATCTTCTCAGCCTAGCTAACTTCTGGACAAAATTTTCTCCTTGGTATACTCACATAGTTCATCCAAAAAAAAAATACGGATGAGGAGTATATAAACTCCTCACTTCTGCATGTACTAGTGCAGAACAGTCAACTGAAAGTAGAAGTCACTAAACGAAAATTTTTGAACTTGACCCTTTTTATTCTCCCCGGTGTTTTTTCTTTCATCATAACATTAGCATGTCAGTCATCAGAGAACAGGAACATTTTAGAGACTGACTGTTTAATCTCTTTCAACTGCCATATCCAACAGCAAAATCTGAATTTGCAAAATTATTCAGGGAAAATCTAATACCATCATACTGTGAAAGATGTTCTTAAACTGCTTAGCTGTAAGTGAAGTTCTGCTGCTATATATAAAAGATATCCCTGTTTCCAGGTGTTTCATTGCACTAGACTGAAATTTGACATACAAATGATTAACTTCAAGGAAAGATTTCAGATCAGAAATCTGGGGCTGAAATTACTTGCTTTATCAAAGCAATACTTAAAGTGATTTAGTGGGTAAAAGAAATATATGTTTGAACTTTTCAGTGCAAGCAGTATGCTTGTAAGTATATCTAGTGCCTATTAAGTCACTTTCGGTCAGCCCTGTGAAACCTGTGTAGGGGTAAATAGCACCATATTCTTTTCTTTGAGATGCACATGATGAGATTATAAAATTTACTGCTACTCTTATCCAAGAATGACAATCCAGTTGTGCACGACTCAGTCTCCTTACAGAGCATCTCTGCTTTACAGACAAAGGAGATCAAAGCCCTACCTACGGATTGTGTTTGCAAACCTTAAATACCTGAAGCAGGTCACATTACAGGGGCACAGAATACAAGTACAATTTTCTGGGCCAATTAGAAAATTGGAGTGTAGTATCACCTGATGGCAGCTACCTCTGGGGTAGAGATATCATCAAATTAGTTCACTTGCAGATTGGCCACACAAGAAATAAGGTAACCTCACAGGAAGATCCAAGACAAGAATTTCTCCAGGATGCTGCTTAAAAATTTCATCTTGAAATTGATTAGAAGTGTTTTTAAAGCTATTTTTTATGTTTCTTATATTTTCCTTGTTTATTCAACTATAAAAAATACCTGGAAAAGCAATCAGACTCATTTTCTCAGGCTGACATTCCTGCTCCTTTGCACTTCCAAGAGTATGGTAGCTATGGTACCAGCACACAGTTTTAGCAGATTAGTTTGCTGGGAATTTCAAAAACATTTGTCCCCAAGTACAAATATATTCAGGGTGACTCAGCTGTGATTTTCCACAGTGACTATTTAATTTACATGCAAATTTGGAGGCTTGTGTAAATAGTTAATGAGCTCAGATTCTGAGGAGGAACTGAGTGGGATAGGTTGCATATTTGCCTGAGACCAAACACTGTGCATATCAAATATTGTCCCAACCACATTGTCAGTGGGATTTGAGCCAGAGGAACTACTACTACGCATCTCTCCAAGTAGAAAAACATCTTACTACATTTCCACAGTATAGAACTTACATGAGTAATTACAGAGAAGGCAAGACATGGTGCTTATTCCAGCAATGTGTTATTCATCTTGACTTTAAAACAAGATTGAAAGCTGCTTTCAGAGGAATTAGTTTTGCATTCTAGACCACATATTGAGCTCATTTTAACAGGCACAAAATTTACTTCTAGTGTATTTGCATAGCATGTTCNAAAAAAAAAAAAAAAAGCCAGGGCCTCACTTCCAGGCATGCAGAAGAAAACTACTAGCTAGCCCTGTCTATTCACCTTGAACAGGATCAGACTGCAAAATATTCAAGCATGGGCATGTAAATACTTATAACAAACATTCCAGTCTTTCGGTATTTTGGAGCCAGTCCTGGATACAGGAAATATAAACACCAAGTGGAGAACTCCCATCACATGTCCTACCAGTCACTGATTAAAGGAGAGATGCAATGGTTCAGTCAAGAGTGGCTGTTTAATGAAGAGCATAAGATGGGGCTTCCATCCCCACCTGGTCCTATAGGTTCCTTTAGCAGGAGCGTATCTGCTCAGAGAATAAAGGCACGTGTGCATGCATGCACACCTTGCATGCACACCTTGCATGCATGCACACAAGATGTGCATCTCACACTCATTCAGCAGCTGTAGATAAATGCTATGCGCTCAGTGGGACTGTGAGAAGCAGTTAAGAGCACAGCTTCGTGTAGCTGCCCTGAAGATCCCAGTGGCATACACTAAAATAAAACAAGTGGCCGTTCCTTGAGACTTCTTCAGGACAGTTTCCCAGCAGTGCCCCATCCTCTGCAAGGAAAGGAGGGAGACTAAAGAAGAAAAATGTAAAAATAAGGAGAAGAAACAGATAGATGAATGAGCTCATGCTGTAAGTAATCTCCAGATATCACAGTTATTTTATTTGTTTTGTGTATTTTTTTTAATCCATTTTCTCAAGAAGAAAGAAAAAGAATCTGAAGACAGAAAATACCTAAAACCAGACAAACCTGTAAAAACATGTTTAGCCTCTTGATTATAGAAGCCACAACTTGAGGCGATAGCACTTGTTTTCTTGCAAGACTTGTGCTAAAGTTGCAGAATAATTGACGTAATGTAAGTTTCTTCTCAAAAATAAAATAAAGAAGAAACAGGACCCACTGGTAAACTAGATTTTTACAACTAACAATGGTTAGGAAGAGAACCAATGCAAAGATAATGACATCAATTATGTTCCTCCCATGCTTGAAGTCCTCCATTGGTAACCTACACCTGCCAACAGCTCCCTCACTCTCAAGCCTTGTTACAGATGTTGGCTCCTGTGTAAAGGGCTAGAGTCAGACACTCTGCATAGCTGTGGCCACTTTTTTCGGAAGAGTCTGTAATGGATATTTCAACTCGCGTTCACATCTTTCCTCAGCAGTACATCTGCACACCATTTTCAAAACACTAAGTCCAAGCAGTTAGGAATTGTCATCACAATTGTCATTGATGACTGCATGCAAAACTGAACACACATGAACTCCTTGTGTTATTTTGTTGTCAAGCTGAGTGGTCAAGCTTAGTGTCAAGCTGAGGTCTTTCTTTGCTTGCTGGCACTCCATTGTGAAGGATGTAAGCCTGCAAACCAAACTTAAAAATAGCAGTTTTGTAGATAGAGAGAATCTGACTACATCAGGTGAATCCTCGAACTGGAACTAGCCTCCAAATTTAATCTTTACAGTCTGTATTCTTATTTTGGGGACAAAAAGAAAAACAAACAAACAAAAAAAAAAACACCACTAACCACACACCCCCAAAAAACCAAAACACAACCAACCAAACAAACAAAACAAAGTAACATGAAAGCAGAAAAATGAAAGAGGAACTAAAGTACTTAAAATAGTTCAGAGAGGACAGAATATACTGTTCCTTAGCAGAGAGTTAAACCAGACAGGCAGGATATACAGGTGTCAGGATGAAAAGTTCTGATGCAGTATATTGAGGACATGATCTCAGAGCATGAGCTGCAAGATTAGGTGGCCTGCAATTTCTGCCACAATGATTGCCATGATTTTCATCAGAAAGATCAAAGAAGTTTAAGTCACTGCGAAGATGTGTGTCTTGCACACTTGGTGCAACACAGTGCTGATCTTACACAGAATCACAGAATGTCAGGAGTTAGAAGGGACCTCAAAAGATCACCTAGTCCAACCCCCCTGCCTGAACAGGATCACTTAGATTAAATCACACAGGAACACATCCAGATTGGTCTTGAATGTCTCCAGAGAAGGAGACTCCACAACCTCTCTGGGCAGCCTGTTCCAGTGCTCTGGCACCTTCACAGTGAAAGTTTTTCCTTACATTCATATGGACCTTCCTGTGTTCCAGCTTGGACCCATTGTCCCTTGTCCTATCACTGGCCATCACTGAGAAGAGCCTGGATCCATCCTCCTGACATTGTCCTTTACATAATTATAAATAATAATGTGATCATCCCTCAGTCTCCTCTTCTCCAAGCTAAAGAGACTCAGCCTGTCCTCAGGTTTTCGTCATAAGGAAGGTGTTCCACTGTTTTTGGTATCTGTACTATCTTTGTGACTTGGGTGGATGGTTTTCTCATACTGAAAGATAGTGTCATGTGCCTTTACAGGGATTTCTTTTACAAGGAGATGAACTCAGGTAGAAGACTATGCCCATGGGCCTTTGCATTGATAGGAGTGATGTGGGTAATTCATCTTCATAACTGGAATTACAGAAGTCTGCATTAATGCTCGATTAGGTAATGTGCCAGTCAATCCCTCGTACACAGCCTCTCAGCTTTGAACGGTACTCAGAACGGAATAACACATATGGAAACTGATATAACCCTCTATCAGCACATGCAGGACCTATTCTGTGCTGGCCATATCTCAAATCTGTGACTAAGAATCTGTCTTTAATTTTTCAAAATGATTTTTTTTATACCATACAAGTTCCCACTTTGGCCACCTGTGTGAGACAAAGTGGTGATCACAACACTGAGAACTCCAGAGCCCTCAGAATGAGGACATAGACCTGTTAGAGAGCATCCAGAGGAGGGCCACCAAAATGATCCAAGGTCTGGAGCACCTCTCCTATGAAGATAAGCTGAGATAGTTGGGCTTGTTCAGCTTGGAGAAGAGAAGCCTCCGAGGGGACCTTATAGCATCCTTCCAGTCCCTGAAAGTTGCCTTTAAGAAACCTGGGGAAGAACTGTTCACATGACATATATAAATAGGATGAGGGGTAATGGTTTTAAACTAGAAAAGAGGAGATTTGGGTTCGATGTTAGGAAAAAGTTCTTCCATATGAAGATGTAGATCACTGGAACGGTTTGCCCAATGAGGTGGCGGAGGACCCATTCCTGGAGATATTCAAGGCCAAGCTTGATGAGGCTCTGAGCAACCTGATCTAGTGAAGATGACTCTACTTACTTCAGGGGAGTTGGACTAGATGACCTTTAAAGGTCCCTTCTAACCCAACATATTCTATGATTCTCTTACTCCATGAACTCCAAATCCATTTGTAGTAGATAAGGTTTTCACTACTTAGTTCACACATGCAGCATTCCTGTGCAGTTAGAGGTGTGTGTAGGCCTCAGCTAGTACTTGTTACAGTCTCACACTTAAATTATATGGGCATTAACTTCATATTTCAATAATAAACCAGGATGAACGAAGATGGAGAATATCATACAGCAATGATTTTGCCAGTGTTGTTATAAAGTCAGTAATATCTGTAAGAAATATTTTGGACAGCAAAGGCCAGTGGTTACCTGCAGTGTTACTACAGCATGCACCACTTAATACCACAAACTTGAAGCCACTTGGGATGGAAAGGAAAGTTGCTTTAACCAAAAAGAGATCATAGTTCTAAAGCCTGGACAGCCTCATGATGTTATTTTAGAGTTAACAGTCACACAACAAACAAAATTGTATCCCCAAGATAAAAAAACTAGCTTTTGATTCAACAGCACCACACATATTTCTTAAGTAGATTTTCTCAACTTTATATTCCTTATAAGATTTGTATAATACTGCAATTGGGCATCTTTAGCTTTTACTTGGAGCATAAGAACAGCTTCAGCAATATTTATAATTATTTCATTTCTATTCAGGCCAATTGCTTTGTTATGGGTCCACATAATAAACTGTGTTTGTGGATGACAGAATATGAACATATGTATTCTTATAAAGTGAAAAATCTTGATTTACAAATGAATCAACCCCAAAGACGTATCAAAGTGGTGTACAGGACAAACTCTGTCCACAGAAAGTGAGGTCATGTAAATTACATTTGATTTGCTGCAAGATCATCAGTAGAAGCAGTACATGTCATGACTTCCATCAGTGTCACAGTAAAGCAAGTTTTATGAAGTCATAACTAAATGGAGGACATTTTCAACTATATACACCAATGCACATTGTCTTCAAATCATACACCCTAATATTTGGAATCATTATGTGAACAGCGCAAAATGGAAGAATCTGTTATAGGACTGATCTAATTCTCCTTTTTTTCAAAGAATGATTTTTCCCTGATATATTTGTTTCTTGATCATGCAAACAGTTAGCAATACATTTGTAGTACAAAGCTCTGAACAAACTAAGCAAGTGCGCTACTTTTGTGAGTTTATATTACCCACAATTCTACTGGAGTAGTTTTACTGTCTTCAAATAAAAATTAGAGAAAAACAAGAAAACAGAATTTTTTGGAAGGATTGATAACAAATGAGTCCTCTAGTATCCAACTAAGCTTGATGCCTCTCCTTTTCAAGACAGAAGATGTACAGGGCATAGAGGGAACAGTAAAAGAGTCTTTGGTTTTATTTAAATGCCTATTAGTGCAATTTTCATGCAGTTAGTGAACTTGAACTCTATCTGAAGAATGTCAACTCAATCAAAACTTGTTGGCATAGACAAAAACTGTGATTATATTTTCCTCAAAAAAAAAGAAAAACAGATTAGAAATTGCCCATTGCTACTGGAAAAAGAAAGATAATGTTTTTGCACTGGAAAATAATGTCACAAAGAGATATGATATAGCAAGGAAAAAGAATTGTAAGGCCCATTTATTTATTTAATTTAATTAGTAAAATTGTGAAAATATTAATAATAAGTTTCTCTTCAGTTTTCCATTTTCTTCTCTGGGTATCTTATGCTCTGACACCATTTACAGAAATCTTTCTTCCCCTTATTCTTTTAACTCCAGGTCTTCACTACCTTAACTTAATGCAATTAAACCATGTTTTTCAGTCTGCTTCCTCTCCCCCTCAAAGCAGGCTCAGTAACAATACACAGAAAATCTTACTGCAAGACAAAAGCAGTCATGCATCACCACCAATCCAGTGAAAGTTCCGTCCAACTGCTTTCACCTGTAGAGTTTTAATACTTGGCAACCTAAAAGCAGTGCTAGAGGTAAAGAAGATGCAGCACCTGGTCAAATACATTTTTTACTCTTTATGCAACAGAAGCTTTCCTTATGTATCTATGACAGCACAACTGAGAAAATAATCTTATCAGCTTCTACTCTACTTAAATTAAATTTCAACATGCTAAATAGCATTATATGTCTAAGTGACACAGATTTGAAACTATATTTCAGTGTTCCCTGGCTATTCTTCAATTACTATAGGAGGAAAAAAATCAGAGCTTCATGCCCAGAACTGAAAATTATTTTTTGAGAAGTTTCAGAATACTGAATTTTCCTAAGACAAGACCTAAAGCTTTTGTGCCTCTTTCCAAATTTTACCAGTTATTTTTCATTTTATAATGAGGTTTTCAAAACCCTAAGGTGCTTTATGTAAATTAGTCTTTAATAAGATTAATTTCTTCTCTCCTGATGAAATGGTCTAGCTCTCTCACACAGGAATACTGTAGTCTGTGTGTATAACATATATACACAGCTACACTTTTCGTACAAGACTAGGAAAACAACACCCAAGTACTGAAAGCAAAATGAACTTGTTCAGTGCTTTCTGCCATGTCAAAGCTTGATTTGGAACCTATATATATATACATATACATGCATATATATATATGTGGGGGTGTGTGTATGCCTACACATATGTGTATATATATTTAAAAACCAGTGGGTTTACTGCATTCTGTGTAAAGCAGATTACACAAAATAAGCAAGAGGTGTAATAAGTACATTCGCCCATGACTATGAGAGCAGTTAAAGACCATCAATCCCTGAAAAAAAGAACAAAAGCAGCAATTGTGTAAAAACCATTTTTTCTAAATTTTCTGATGAGGTGGGGAAAGATTAGAGTAGTAAAGTGCAGTTTGATGGTCCCATTTTTTCCCACAAAACTACAAATCATATTCTAGCACTGGAACTTTGTGAAAGGCAGTAGATTTGAAGTGATATTGCAGAAACAATATACAAGGAAGAATGGCAAAGGAATAAGATAGATAAATTAAGGGACTGATCTAGGAATTAAATAAAAGACTAAAAGAAATAATAACTGAAGTTTCAGAGTGGGTTGAAGTCCTTAAAAGATTTGCATGTAAAGTTTAAAACAGTCTTCCATGTAAGGACAATGTATTTATGTGATTTATTATTACTTAGACTGTTTAAGTCTTATGTAACTTTCAAACGGTGATTTGGTTTAAGAATGCCTAAGAAGTTCCCAAGAGCTTCCTCACAGAGCCTGGGGATCTGTTTTGTTCATTCCTCTCTAACCTACAAGTGTGACTAAAGCTATGAACAATGCTGAACCCATGGGACCCGCAATTCTAGGCTTCTGTAGCTAAGCGTGCTTTGCAGAAGCCTTGCCCCCTGCCCAGGCTGCAAGGTTTGGCAGAAGGCTCAGAATACTGAACTGTCACTGTTAAGATCACAGAGGTCTGTCACACAGGACCAAAAGGGCAGCCCGATGGCATTAACTTTACCATCCTGTAGCTAAACACTACACTTTCTGCACAGACCTCCCATCGCCTTTGATAGAAAGAGTAATGATGGGAAGTAGAGCCTGAGCAAGTTCGCATTTTCCTTTAAAAGAGGCATGCTGGAATGAACTAATGTATTCCTTGTCACTAGATTTCATCTAATGTTTTAGATAAACTGGAGAAAGGGGAAGGATATGTTTGCTGGGATGCTGTAGTATGTGTAGTATGTTTGCTGGGTAGTTTCATTCCAGGGTGTTGGAAGACCCTTTACATTAGATGTAAAGTGAACATTAAAATGAAAGTATTTCTCTCCTCCTGATCTTTCAGGAAGAGCTGGAGGATTGAGGGTCCTCACAAGGATGATACAGCAGTATTCTTCAAATCACCACCTCCTTAAGGAGGAAGGAAATGCTCTTACCTCAGTTTTCACAGAGGATTTTTAATAAAGAGTGCCCAGAGTACTGGACACTACTCCTACCCTGGCATGTAATGCACGCATTTTAAAGTTAACAGTTGGATTTTTGAGATCTGTAGTTTTGAGGTCAGGCTGTTTCTCAACAGTAGCACAGAAGATATGCATTGGATGCACAAATGCATGCCATCAATTTTTCACAGTGGGCTTATACAACATCTTCAATGTGTTATGAAGTTGGGGAGGTAGGCAGGTTTTGGCCTGTCAGCAATTCAAGCATGAAGTTTGTCTTTCTGGACAAAGGATCCATTTCATGGTTAACTGCAATTCCAGGAATATCCTGTCAGGTCTATCTCCTATGGCCAAAGAGGCAACTGCTGTGTTGCCTCTTGTTGCATCACTATTCATATGCAGTAGTCAGTAGGACTGCCTGGGAAGTAGACAAGAGCACATTTTCATAGAAATCCTGAAATAGATGTCCACTTTATCATCATGACATAAAAATGCAGTGTTGTCTTGCTAATATCTTACTCTAACATCAATTTATCTTACAAGGCGGTGGTAATAAAGGAGAAAGATTGCTTTCAGTCTCAGGCTCAGGAGATCCAGTCTTGTTCTACTTTGACACAGCTGATAGGAGATAGCTATAAAAATAACCTCACAAATTCTGTTCGATTTAAGTGTGTAGATAAATGAAATGTTCTAATGTGGAACAATCATTATTTCTAATTGTCAAGACTTGTGTGCTCCCTAAAATAACCAGATATCCAGCTTATTCTAATGCTATAAATAAGATAGATTACACTACACTTTTATTTTGAAAACTTCAGTAAGCAGAAGACTTAAACCCTAAGGCAATTCAAGTACTTAAATGCTATATATTCTGTTCTCTATAGAAAGGGAAAAGAGTGAGTCATCCAAGCTGATATTATTTTCTACCATAGACAAGTTTATACTTCAGCATGAGCAAGTCTCTAATTGAAAATGTCAAAATAAAACATTTTATGTTACAGTCTATCACGGAATTCTAACTAACTAATCCATCTATGGATCCTAAAAACCCCAGATATTGGAAGCAAATATTTTTATGTGTTTTCGTTGATATCCTTCATCTTACTTCATAAATTATAGAAAACTACATATAATTAGTAGCACCACAGGAGCTTAGAGGGAAAAGGGACTGTCTAGAGTTAAACCCTATAACTGGTAGTTGCTAATTGAACTCAAATTAGAAAGCCTTCTGAGCAGAGGAGTTTAACTGATTCTAAACAGAGTGATCAGTCACATCAAATGTATGTGGATGAGGATATTATTTTTGACTCTATAGCTCATAGATGTGAGGAAGTAGTAGGTCCTGTCTACCTTAGAAAAGGTGGTATTGCACATTTATGAGTGCAGTTACATTGGTTTTAAACATAATTGTAAAGGAAGATTACACTTACTACAGGTGCTGCATGGCTCTATACCTATATCTCCATTACAATTTCTGAGCAGTGAATTTAGACCTGAGCATCGGCTGACTGTGTCTGTACTTGCACTAGACAGTATATGACTACTTCTCTGCTTTAGCTGTTGACAATATCTTGGAGGATACATGGTGGGATATTTAATACACATAGAAAAGCCTTTGCAAATCATGTTTTCATCATCTCATGTCACAATTCAAGGGTAAATATTTTTGCTTTGAGTTGTTTGTCTACTCTTCATTTCCTTTCTCTGTGCAGTAATACAAATGTTTTTCCCTACTGTCTTTTAAATACTGTACACTTCTTTCAAGCGGACTCTGTTTTGGAACAAAAACATTAAAACTAAGTACAAAACAAGGTGGACCCTTTTTTTCCCACATAATTTCCCTGAATTTGGAGTTCTTATCTCCTCCTTCACCTTTGAGAGAGGTAGCACAAGCTAAGAGGAACCACAGGCACCAGGAAAACAAATTTATCTTGTGCAAACAAAGCTTTCATCTTGTCATCTCTATGTGCGGTATATCTCGCTTTACTAGTTTTCAATTACAATTAATGTTATTACCTACTTTTATTGGATTTTTTCATTCCTTTAAGAACATGCTGTAGAGAAGAAAGACAGGTTCCTTTCAGTATTCATTTCTCTGCTGACAGCAGTCAGCTGGACTCTGAGTCGCTTGTGCAGAGTCGCTTGAGGAGAGAAATTACAGGACATAACACAAATGTGCTTCCTTCATGCAATGGCCTTCTTCTGAGGTAAGAAGTCAGGAAGACCTGCACAGAGATTTAATTTTCAGTGGTTTTAGCAGCCTAAAGCAGTTCAACCCACACAGATTTTACCTAATTCCCCTTAATACAACTGGCACATTGCCTCCAAATGGTTTGGTTTTTTTTTTTAGTTTTTTGCTCAGCAATGCATTATTAAGATCACTCTGCAAATCCATAAGGGTGGCTGCTGTTATGCTCACCACCACTTCCACTGAGCTCCCACACCCGAGGGAAAACAGAAAATAAAGGGCTTGGGTGGATGTCTAAATGTCATGCAAGTATTTTTCATGTGGTTTCCCTCTTCAGTGCTAGCTCTCTGGACTGAATAACTTTCTGGTAACATCAGATCTCAGATACACACATAGATGTAGCCAGTGTACATTATTGCCTAGGTGACTAGAAAAAGCAAAAGGTAAATATAGTTAGCTAAAAATAAATAATAAGAACTAAAATAAAGGAGCAGTGAAGGACATTTCAATAAAAAGCGGGACCAGGAAAGATAAAATAGTATGGCCAAGTGCAGATTTGACAAGGTTGGTAATTGATATATGTTGGCTAATTTGACTTAAGAATACCAACATTTTTTCAGGTTATAAAAGTCACGCATTTTGATTAAAAAAGTTGTCAGTTAGTTAGTAATTTTTTCTTGTTTTTGGTTTTTTTTAGTTTTTCCCTAGGTATTTTCAATAAACTCAATAAATATTTTTTTCCAGGTTTCAAATTTGGATGACATTAAACATGAGATCTAATTCAGCAACAGATTCCATTTCAGTCTTCATAATGACACTTAATGATGGTTTTTTATTGCATCTTACTGTCACATAAAAATCACTACACATCACTAATTCAGGATAGTGTCAGCTATCCACTTCATTCAGCATTTGAAATCAGAAACATAATGTATTGCCTTACCAAAAA
>VXBZ01005222.1:36447-94155 GCA_013399135.1 Heliornis fulica | reverse complement strand
AAAAAAAAAAGAAAACACTGAGGAAAACCTGACATGATGGAAAATATTCTACAAGGGTAAATGCGATCCTAGAATCTTGCTGTAGTCACCAATCCTTTCATTTAGCCTCTTGTTCCTCATTACATACCTATGCTTTTTGAAGCTATTGATTTTCAACAGCATCTTTGCCCTTAAACAGATAATGGGCATATTCATTTCCCAGCTGTAGTTCCCATAAACTTGGTGCAGTATTAGCCCTCAGTTTCACCTTTGTTTTTCATCTTGTTTAGAATTTTTTATCATGCCTACAGAGATGTTTTACATTTTGGGTGTACTTGCTTGTTTAAAAGCTAAGCATGTAATCTGGAATTGAATAATAGCAACTCAAATTTCTACATTACTAATTAAAATATTAGTTGAGACCCCAACACAAAACATTTACAGATGTGCTATATTTTGACTCCAGTGAGATTCCTGCCATGAGTCAAATGTTCAAACTTAAGAAAATAAAGACATGGAGGGACCTACTCCACCAGCAGGTAATCCTTTGGCAGGTCAGAAATTTGTTTTCAAAGCCACTGAGTGGAACAGGGACAAGGAACATCCTAGGAGTGTGTCCCACCCACCAGACTATTGGGTATCACAGAAAAGCCATCTTAGTCTGTTGGCATTAGTCTGCTTAGGATAATAATTAAATATTCATTGAACCAAAGAGAAGGAGAGAAGGACTTTCAGGCTCAGTGGTTGGGGCACTGAGGTGGGAACAAGAGATTCCAGTCTCTGCTTCACTGAACTTTTAATTATTTATAAAGCAGAACAGCTCCAAAGATAAGATTGAGAAAGACCCTCTCAAGAATAGACAACAACCTGCAGATTATCACATGCAGAAACTTAGATATTAGTCTCCACCTCTTATCAGATGGGTTAAGGATTCCAAGCTAAGCCTTTTATATCCAAGAGAGTACTTCAAACACTGAACAGCTGAGTAGAACCAGCCTAGATATCAGCATGTCCCAAAAATCTCATCCTTCTTACTTACACAAGCCATGAGAAGGCTCCATGGTTTGGGAGTACATAGCTAGATGGGTTTGGAGATTTTGAAAGATAATGAGAGCCTTAGCATGTCATTGAGATTTTGGTGCTCAGTAGTAGCTCCAGCTAGCAAGACATTTGTCTAGAAATTACCTTTTCAGCAGAAAATTAGGACCTCAACACTAAGTAAGCCGAACCAAGTGCAGACAGCCTTGCCTAAGCTTCACCATGTTGAGTCAGTGAGGTGCAGAGCATACCGGAATAAGAAGAAATTGAATTCTTGTAAAATTTTTCCTTTGTAATTTGGTATCATATAAGTAAATGTCATGATTTCTTTCAATTTTTAGGCAGACTTCTATAAGACTTTTATATAGTTTAGCTATAATATATATTATATATAATAAATACTTAAATGAGTTTACTGTGTCATTATTTTACAGAGATATCTGCAATTGTTCAAAGGGGTTATTCTCATCTAACTACTTTGTCTCCTTATTCCTCCCTCCAGAAACATATGAAAATATTAAAGCATGATTTTACTGTTCTGAAGAATAGTGTTAGAAATTTAAATGAGCTATTGGACTTGTATCCACCAGCCTTTGCAGACCCACAAAAAGTGAAGTTGCAGCATTTCACAAAAAGGAGCTAAAAATGCAAACAGAATTTTTGTGGGTTTTTTTCATTCATTTATAAAAGACAGGTTTTACATGTTTTCTTTAAAAAGCACCACAGATTGCAACAAGACTGTCATCCTGTCAGTAGAAATATATAGACATTATTTCCACAAATGTCAATACCACCTGGCACAGCTACAGTATGCTGTTCAATATGAACAATATTTTCAATATTTTCAAACCTTGGTCTGCTGAACATAGACACTGAAAAAATCAGGCGTTCCTTACCCACAGCAGCTGCACACTGTCCCAATGGTGCTCGAAGGGAGATTAGGACTAGTGCCCAGGGGATTAAGGGTTCCGGGTTCCCAGCGAGGCCACAGGTTTCCTGCAAGAGTTTGACTAAGTCATCAAGCTTCAGTGAGCCAGATTTGTTTCTTAAGCATTTCAGCACTTCGTCATGTAGACTGACACCTAATACCTTTAAATAGCTCACACATGTTCCTTCCTTTCCTGCACTGCTAAGTGGGGATAATGCCATCTCTTCCCCATGGACTGCTGTGAAGCTCAGTCATTAATATATGTACAATTGTTTGAAAGTCTCACATTTAAACCCATAAAGAACAATAAAGCACACTTGCATTCTTATTTATGATTTCCTCAGGCACAGCAGTCTTTCCAGAAAATTAATATTTAAAGAATGACCAAGTTCTATTTCAAGTGTCTATGTACATCCTATGTACAACATCAGCACAGTATTGCAAAAGAAACATGTTAATGTTTAAATAAATAAATATGTGTATAAATATGTAAAGAGCGAGTGTCAGGAGGATGGATCCAGGCTCTTCTCAGTGATGGCCAGTGATAGGACAAGGGGAAATGGTTCCAAACTGGAACATAGAAAGTTCCATCTTAATATAAGGAGGAACTTTTTCACTGTGAAGGTGACAAATCACTGGAACAGGCTGCCCAGAGGTTGTGGAGTCTCCTTCTCTGGAGACATTCAAGACCAATCTGGACATGTTCCTGTGTGATCTAATCCAGGTGATCCAGCTCGAGCAGGGGGGTTGGACTAAATGATCTTTCAGGGTCCCTTCCAACTCCTAACATTCTGTGATTCTGTGATTCAGCTTCTTTGTCAAACATACTGGAAACATGCATCTTGCTTCACTGAAGAAAGTCTGGCAGAGGTGTGCTGGAAAAAATGAATAAAGTTATATACTGCAGTGAACATTTTTCAGAATACAAATAGTTCTATACAGTAAAAGTTCTGCAAAATGCCTTCAAACCTTTTGTTATTCTGTGAAACAATGAGCCAGTGAAAATAGATTCATGTCCACTCCTATTTTTACCAAAAGTCTTATACCAGACTAATGGAACTGCAACTGTGAATTAATAAAATGTTAAAATACTTTTAACTGGAATGAAATGATCATATATTGTGTGTAGTTGAGTCACAGAAACATTAAATAAATTTAGAGTATTGCTACCATGGCACCATGTTGACTTTAGCTATGTAGAGATGAAATTATGTCTGGCGTTTCAGTGTAACATAGCAGACCTAAATAGGTGTGTCACTTGATTCTATGTGAATGTAGGACAGAATCTAAGTCCTGATCTGTAACAGGAATGAAATTCATCATCTGTGTTTTATTCTGTTACACATCTCTATGTGTACGCATAACTGCTTTAGAGATTGTCAAAAGACATGGATCTGAAGAAACTCCTGACAACTCCACAAACATTAAAATAGATACCAAAAAAATAACCTTCTATAGGCATAGTTTTAACACCATCATATGGTTAGTCTTTTTTTTTTTTTTTTTACTTAGGGATACAGATGTACATGTACATCTCCAATAGTGAGGCACCTTCACATGATTCTAAATATGTATCTGACATGAAGCACCAATACAAGGAGCACCTAACAGTCACCATGTCAAGACTGAAATCCTAGCCCTAGCTGGTCCTCCTGGCAGTTCTCTACAATACAGGTCATGGGAGGAATTTCCTTCCTGAGCTCTACATCCAAAATTCTTGCTTTGCTAGTGATTTATCTCTATATGCTTGTTTGGTTTGCTTAGGCTCCTCCATTCAAGCAGAATACTTGGAAAATTGCCCTGACTGAGACAGAGAATTCTTTATGACCTCCATGTTTACATATTTTTATTTATGTCATTTATATACATTTTCACAGAATCACTGGATTATAGAGGTTGGAAGGGACCTCCAGAGATCATCGAGTCTAACCGCCCTGCCAAAGCAGGTTCCCTAGAGCAGGTCGCACAGGTAGTCATCCAGATGGGTCTTGAATAGTTCCAGAGAAGGAGCCTCCACAGCCCCCCAGGGCAGCCTGTTCCAGTCCTCTGTCACCCTCACTGTGAAGTTCTTTCTCATATCGGTGTGGAACATCCTGTGGTCCAACTTGTGGCCATTGGCCCTTGTCCTGTCCCCACAGGCCACTGAAAAGAGGTTGACCATGTTCCTTTGTCTCCAACACTTCGGATATTGATGAGATCCCCTCTCAGTCTTCTCAAGGCTGAACAGCCTCAGCTCACTCAGCCTTTCCTTATAGGAGAGATGCTCCAGGCCCTTCATCATCCTCGTGGCCTCCTCTGCACTCTCTCCAGGAGATCCCTTTCTGTTTTGTACTGAGGAGCCCAGAACTGGACACAGTGTTCTGTATGAGGCCCGAAGTTTTTCTCTCTTATCACTTATGAGACATACTAAATGTTAATAACTCCCAGTCATCTGCTATATACTGATTCCTCTTCAATACATTCTTCTTTTTTTTTGCACTGTACAGACTCTCTTAACATCTCTATCCTTGGCCAACTACAAAAAAATCAGCATATTGATATATTTATATGTAGTATCTAGAGAATGGAGACAACATGGCAAGGTTAATATTGGATTCTTGATGCTTCAAGACTTTGAGGAAGATTTTTAAACTTTATCTCCCCACATAAAAAAAAGAAGCCAATAAGACAATATAGTACAGAAATTTAGAAGACATTAAAATATTTTTATTTTCCCTCTACATCCACAGCCCAAATATATAGGAAGACAGATTTGGGAAATCATACTCTGCCATTCATCTATTTCAACCTTTTTTCTCAGCAGAGGAGGACAGATACTGTCACAGTCAGCAAATAATTACTCACTTCCTACCCAAGTCCTTTTGTCATTGGATTCCAGAGCTACTCAGTGCTACTGTAAAAAACAGTAGCAAATCAAGACAACTGAGGTGGAGGAATGAGATAGCTGCAGCTGGGAAGTTACTGTCATAATTCCAAAAGGAGAAGCAAAGGATGGAGCAGACTAGAGTTTCCCTGGTGAGGAGTAAAGCAACTGTCCTGCCGATTAGACCTACTATAGTTCAGGGACAGACTTTGTCTCTTAAACAGCAGAAAGTGTTGCTCCAAGTCAATGCAGCTCTCTCAGTGCTACCTGCGTGTCTTATGTGAGTGATAGCAATATGCTAGAGGTGACACCCAGCAGGTCAGAAGTGACTTCAACATGCTGGAAGCTCATCTGGAGTAATAAAAGCAGAAGTAAACACATGAGCAAAGGTCTGTCAGGTACAAACACATTCTGGAAACAAGCACTGTTTTGCACCATGGTCAACTGGAGAGCTTTAGGGTCTTTCAGAAAGAATGTCCCAAGAACAAAGAACTGTAGCAAAATGCTGGGCCCAGCTCCTAAAGAGAGAGAGAGAGAAATGACTGGATAGAGACCCTCAGTCCTGGAAAGGAAGGCTTTAAACCTTGAAAGGGACAGGTGACAAAAGACTACAAGAAAGGAAAATATAGCAATAGCCTAGTCGGAGAATCAGCTTCTAGGGGAAAAGAGAAAGCAGCAACAAGACCATATGGGAGGTAGGCATGAGACTTATTAGATCATATTCTGTTGTCTCTATATATGTCAAGACTTTAAGAAATAAAGAGAAGCAATGAGAAACTGAGCATGCAGCCAAAGCCATGACAGAACTGACATCAGGGAAATGTGGTAGAACAAACTGTGAGATAAGTTCTAGTATAAGAGTACAAATTATTCACAAAGAACAGAAGGAAAAATTCAAGAATACACTTTTTTTGCAAGAGTGTTTTTTGTTCTGAGCTCCAAGAACAGGTCAAAGGATAAAGAAAAGCATGACGAAAAGAAGAGTAATGCCATGGTAGGGTTCTATCTCTAGTTCACTTAGAGAAGTACTAAGTCAAATATCACATCAGTAACAGACACTTCTAGACAAACTTGTTAAAAATAAATGCATAAAACAAAGAAAAGGATTTGAAGAAAAAGGAAAAATTGAGTAAGTATCTGAAGGTGGAACATTATTTGCTTGTGTTTAATGAATAATTAAGAGCTATTCTAAGAAATGTAAGTGTCAAAAGGGTGTTAGCATCCCACCCCCCCAAAAAAAAAAAAAAACAAAACCAGAATAGCAAAGTGCAATCCCTCTCCCAAAAATAAAAGGTATGTATTGAGAGTGCCTTATAGGTAAAGAGATTTATAAGCCCCATAAGACCTATAAGGAGCTTTTTAAGTATTTAATAATAACAAAGAACTTAAAATTGGAAGTCACATAGCTGAAAGCAACCATCAGAGCCCAACTGTATGATGAAAAATAAAAAAATCAGGTAATATAACTTTTAACTGCAAGGACAAATAAACACAAAAAATAAAAGTGGCACAAAGTGGCACAAATATATTAGAAATGAGAATATACAAAGGGAATTAGAAGAAGCTGAAAACGAATAATGAGACATGAAGTATTTTCTGCTCTAGAAATCTGAAGCAGACAACTGCACACATGTAGATACTCTGAGTGCATTTATTTAGTTAAATAAAAGGTAACTAGGAAATGTTTCTTATTCCCAAAAGGCAGCTATTAGTGAAAGTTTTTGTGGAATTATTTGCATTTATGAACAAATGTTTTCTATTGTGGAACTACAGTAATTATAACTGTACACATAACAATTTTGGACAGCATTAAATATTGTATGTGACAACTGGTAAAGTAAAGCTGGATGCCCAATCTCTGGATACTGAGATGAAATGCAAAATTTTCCAACTCACAATAGTTTTAATTGTTTATCTCAGACACTATTTTTTCCAGTGGTTTCCAGTAATTTTAAAACTGATACTCCTCTTAAAATGTTAAATGTTTTTATTTGTTTTTATTTATTTTTTATTGCTTTATTTACTTTATTTATTACTGATTAACACTATAAGAAAATATGTAAATTAAGTTTGCCTTTACCAACATCCTCAGTGCTACAAATCTTGGGTTACAGTGTTTCTGCTTGAACTCAGCAACAGAATATGGATGGAATTCAGAAACACTTTGGAAGAAAGGATCACGACTAACCATGATCAGAATACTTTACAACAAATTGCAAAAATGAACTGAAAACTGGTAATTTGTTGGTGTCATATATGAAGTACAGGATGTCAAAACTATTTAATGTATTTGTGATATACTATGTGCTGTTCAATCATTTTTACTGCCATGACATTCCTTTCCTGATAGAACTTCTCAGGGGAAGAATAGTAAGGAAAAGTGTTTCATAAGAAGTTTCTTCCCCTAAAAAAATGTTAAGTCATTTGGTAATCATTGTACTGACAACCAGGCAACTGGATTGTACAGTTGGATTGTACTGGCAATCCAACCTGGATGGATTGATTGGAAATGCGTCTAACAAATGTAAAAAACCCACCCCTTACTGGTATCTGTTCTGTCTAATCCACTCTTCCAAAGCCACGCTCCCTCACTCCATGCTCCAGCCACACTCCTGCACAGCAACAGCCACCTGTTCTGAAGAGCACACTTTCACTTGCCTCTGGTTAGGACACATCTCATTTGTTTAATATCTTCCCAGTATTAACAGACTGAGTTAGCACAATAGTAAATACAAAGGGTGATCCGTTGACTTCTCTTTGGCATTAAAACCTGTAATATTAACCAGAAGAGACAAGGCTGTTTTAATAGAAACGAAGCTAGGGTTTGGTTTAGAGAACTTCACTCATTGCAGGAAGTTGTTCCATTTTCTTCGGGTTTTGGGTTTTGGTTTTGGGGTTGTTTTTTTTCTTCAAGTGATCAATTCCTACATACTACACTTATGTTAGAAAAGCAACAGCCTACCTAAGAATTATGCTCATGTGTCATCATCCTTCAACCTAAAGTTGGACAGAAATACATATATACTTTTTTTCCTCCCAAAGATGCCTATTCATCATTATGATTCATGTTGCATTGGAAGTGCCTCTCACAGTCAGTGAATTTCTTGACAAAACACAGGCAAGGAAGGGGAAGAAATATACTCCAAACACACTCAGATAAAAGATAGAAAAGGTTGTTTGTTTCTTTGCTGTAAAAATGTTTTAGAGACTTATTTTCCCATTCTACAACAAGATAGGACGAATATATTTAAAAAGAATATGGAAGATGCATATGGAAATATTATAAGAGATACAAAATAGTCCAGGAAAGCCTAATGATTAGAGGTCTGCTTTGGGATGCAAAAGACACAGGTTTTATCCCTTAGTGTGCATTATTTAACAGCAGAAACCACTGGTCTCCTGTCTCCCCAGTGACTGTTCTAACTTCTAAGCTGATCTGACAAGTTGTGACTGAAATTATCCTGCAGAGTTCTGATTGTATAAATAATTGAATGGGTTTGGAGCAGAGATTTCAACCTCATTCTTCCCAGATAAGTACTCTTAACTGCTGGGTGGTACAGTTCCTCCTCTCACAACTCTTCTCTGGTTCAATGAATATTCAATATTTTATATAAAGAGGAACTGTTCCAAGAAAAGCAAGAGAAGAACAGTATTTTCTTTTAACTCATATCTTTACCATGATTGTTGCTACACAGTTATGTGTTTCGTTTTAAAACATGTCTCGGTCAGCATCATGCAGTCTGTCAAATTCCCTTTAGCCTCTTTAAGAACTGTATTTTGAAGGACATTGTTTTTCCTATTGGTCTTATTGCACATACTATCTTATTTATTTGGTCAGTAAAATTTTAACATTCTCCTGCTGTCTTTTTGCAATACTACTGTTTTTTATGAAAATTTCATCCATTTTCATTGGCAGATTTTAGTAAGTTTCAGTGTGATCAAATTTTATTTTTGTTACTTTATCTCTTGTCGCATACAAGGCACCATGGTAAGAAGAAAGTGATTAACTTCAATTGATCACAAAAAAAAAGGGTAAAAGGAAGACACAAACAGAAGCGCTGTGACATTACTTCATAGTTTAATGAACGCAAAGGCTAATATCCTCTTTTTGGTATTATGTGGCACAGTGAAACTCTTAGAATGGCTTCTGAAAAGATGGTGTAAATAGATCTGATTTTGAAAAAAGTCTTTTATAGAAAGACTTTTGAGAAATACGAGAAATTTACAAAATAAAGTAAAAAGAAACCAAAATTAATATATTTGTTACCCAAAACCCAGGAAATTCTGAGGTGAAAGAAAATTCAAGACAGTATTGAAATGTGGACACAAGTCAGGAAAAAAGATCATCAGTATGTCCTATGGATAAAGTGTAGTTCATAGAAATTTATAATTCTCTTAAGCTGTCCTTAAAGAAAGCCTTAAGTGCAGTTTTTGAGGTTATGACTGATCAGTGAGCATTTTCCTGTTCTCTATAACAATTAAAACCATATCTCTATTGTAATAAGATCTCAGGGGAAAATGTTGAGAGTTTTTCCTTTTGAGGAACATCATTATCATTAGGGTGGAACAACATGCACTTTGTCAGTTCACAATCTGAAACAAGATCCATGTTATTTTTATGTTTACTTTAAAATTAAATGATTACCAGCTGCTAGTAAATATGTTTGAGGAACAAATTTTGTGCACTTGAGAAACTGGCATCAGCTCAACAGTCAATACCTGTGTGTGACAATTGTCTGAAACATGCAAATCTCTTCAAAT
This sequence comes from Heliornis fulica, assembly GCA_013399135.1. Classification (NCBI taxonomy): domain Eukaryota; kingdom Metazoa; phylum Chordata; class Aves; order Gruiformes; family Heliornithidae; genus Heliornis; species Heliornis fulica. The sequence continues at coordinate 84,586 of VXBZ01005222.1, read as the reverse complement.
TCCAATGTATGGATATGCCATACTGTGTAAACTCTTGTCCTCACTATTATTTAGGGCTGGATATGCTATTACACAGGGGTTTCAAAAAAATTATATTCTGAGGAATTCTGTTTAGTCTCTTGCAGCTGTAGTCTTTGCACACACACTTAACAAGTTTTCCCAATTTTTTTTAGTTTGTCTATAGTGTTTTGAAATGCCTGGGCTTACTCCCTGGGTGTAGGAACCGAGACCATTACTTCCCCAATGATCCTAAAGGGTGTCTGAATCAATTTTCTTCAATACATGGTTGAAATAAGTACTGGATGGGATAAGAAGGGTTTTTGCCCCATTGCTGAATGACTGAAGATTTTATTATTGAGAAAATTTAAAAATGAAGACATCAAGTATTTAGGCAGTGTTTTCCCTCACTATGGAGGGAAAACTCACCTACAGTTACTCTCTAGTGCCAGAGAAAAAAACAATCTGTGCAGTGTATACCATTTTCTCGAAATGTTCATAGAATTCAGGGCATCTGGAAGGAATGAGGTAATAAAACAATCATTTTGAAATCTTGGTTGCTCACATTTGGCACCTTCTTCTTTTCTTCTTTTCTTACTATATTACTTCCCAGTGCACTTAGTACAGAAACTCAGCAGATGTAGATAAAGACAGTTGTGTCTTTGGTCAATGAGCTGTCCCAAACCATAATGCTACCGTCAGACATTGCTTTATGGGATTATAACTTCCAGCAAATTAGAGTTCTAAATTTGGTCTGAAGCCTGAAAGGCTAGCTTAATGGGTCTACTAGAATATTATTACAAGCCACTGTTGTCCATTTTCTTATGTTCCAACTGAAGTCTTAATTATGGTATCACCAGGCATTATGCCAAGAATCCCATTTTGTTTGAGAAATCCCATTATCTGACTTTTTGCCTTTTGTGATTCAGCTGGATTTTTTTTCAATTGAGTTTCCATTTCTACTTTTAGCAGTGATGTAATTCTACTTGTATTCTTTTCCATTACCATTTCTTGGTAAACGGATTAGTTTGAATATTGTTTTGTGTTTGCTTTCCAGAATTAGCGAAATAAATGTTCTAGTGGCTGAAGCGACTTTAAGCAAAATCCACTTTCCTTTGGAATGCTATACTCCGTTTCATCAAAAGCTCACACTGTTTTTTGGCTGCTTAAGAGACTACAGTAAACCTAGAATGGATTATTTTAGATACAGAAATATAAGGACTACTTTGAAGCTTTTTTCCTTAGAAGAACTCTGCCTCAATTCTGTTGTACTTGTTCACTTCAGTGTTGCAAATCAGTAGCTGAATTACACCTTTCTTGCTAGAAACCCAGGTCTGAGTTATACAGACAGGTAGAGACAGAGAAAATAGAAGAACACCGTTACACTGAGAAACAGACAATGCCTGTCACTGTAGGTGTTGAAACGGACAGAGCTACAGACAGATATCACATGTTTGTTCTGTCAAATTATGTGGCTTACCCTCCTCCTTCAGCTGTTTTCTTGTAAGTCTTGAGGAGGAGCTAGAAGAAAACAGCTGTCTATTTAGAGATGATACATTTAGGGATACAACACAAGGCACATTCAGAGAAGCATCTTTGGTTTGCTCTTCCAGTGCAGATCTCAGTCTGGTTCATTTCATTTGCAGTGACTTTTTTCTAATGGAATAAAAATAATGGTTTGTTGTTTGGGGGTTTTGGAGTTTGGTTGGTTTTTTGTTTGTGGTTTTTGGGTTTGGTTTTTATTTTTCCCTGAAGGGACTTTGTTTATTTTTCTTCTCATTTTATTTATAAAGAACTATGTATCATGTTCTGGCTCATCCTTCCTCTCAGTGTAAAGAGAGATCAGAAAGATCCTAATCTCCTTTTTATAATTTCTTGTGTTTCATCTTTTTCCTTACTTAATGCAATTAGGGTTATTAAAAATATCCTTCCTGTAAATATATATTCATATTGCAGATATCAAAGTCTGAGGTGTGGTCTGGCATTTTTGAATGACATGTAGCATGGTGGGATGTAGACTGTCTGTAACTTACTGTGATTTAACAGACAAACTATTTGGCTGGTGAAAATGCTACTTCCTTTCTCAATTAAGTCTGCTACTGCTTAATACTACAGGCTATATTCTGAGGAGAGAAACTGTTCAGTTTCCAGGAGGAGACAATAATTTATTCCTCTAAACTCTTAATTAAAATACAAACACAATGGCTTTTGAATCAGATTTAGCCTGCATTATTGGTTCTGGGTTTTGAAACGGAGATTGTTGTTGGCAGCTGCAGACTGCACACAAGAAGTTAAGCCATAAAAGACTTATTTCTGTCTTATCACATGGAAGTGCAAATTACACCCTTTCTTTATGATGAACTGAACTAAGTGCTTAAACTCTAGAATATCACTGCAGAATTAGGTCAACACACTGGGATAATTTCAGTGTTGGAGAATCAGCAGTAAACTTGGGTCTCCAGGAAAGACAAAGCAATGAATATAAATAAATAAAGGAATAAGAGAAGTTAGTAATCAGTGAGGCTTTGCTTTCAGAAATGTTCAAAGACTAGGATTTAAGACAGCGTTATGCTCTTTCCTATACTTGCTTATTGCTGAAAGTGCATGTGGATGTATTTCATATAAAGCTAGGTTGTTTTCCTACTGCTCTTAGGATTACCCTCATGACATTCGAAAACATGATTTTTCCAGTGTTCTAAGAAAAACAGTTTTAAAGCAGATATTCAGTTCCCCCACCTATTCATAAAACTTTCTGAGGAGACAAGTAATGTGCACAAGAAAAAAAAACAAAACAAAACAAAACACAAAAATCCCTGAAAATCACTAGGGTTGTTTTTTCATCCCTGTTGTACTTACTTTCCAGTAGTCATGCATGAAGTGTTACTTGTGATTAATATTTGGTAAAACAGTACATTTACACATCAACATATTCATAAAAAGCATATTTCAAACTTCTACTTGCCATATTCAACAACAGAACACAATAGAGAGATGCACAGTGTCAGTCACCCAAATTTAGGATATTCAAAAACAGCTCTGAGAGAGGTTTTAGACTTTGTATACAGTAAAATGTCAAACACACTTGTAGCCAGAACTAGTCACAAGGAAAAGAAGTTAAATACATTCCTTGTCTCAAAAAATACTTTTTTTTTAAATCTTGAATTTCTAAGGTGCTGTCTGCTATGGAACACTAAGCAGTCTTTTTTTCAAAGAAAACTGCCATGTTTTGCTTTATTTTAATAAACATGTGTATTATAAATCAAGAAGTCTCACGTGACCATCTGTTCCATCACTCCAAAGCTGCTACTGCTTTCTGCAGAGTCTGGGCTGCCCCACATGTGTGTGAGTGGGTAGAGTGTATGCAGGATGCCCTGTGGAACGTAGATTAACTAGGGATGGCTCCAGTTTCCCAATAGCCCTGTGTCACATCTGCCAGGACTGTGGATGTCCTTAAAATACCCTAGCCATTAAAGTTGTCTCTAGACCCCTGCACGTAAACTTTCACAGTAGAAATCTGATGTTAAAGAATTTCTGAACTAGGGCTTCTGCAATTCCTTCTAGAAACTCTCCCATAGTGAACATAGCCAAGTTTCAAAGGCACTCCCTTCCCTATATACTGAACACATTTTTCTAACATGAATGTCTTTACCACACAAGGCCCAGCACTGGAGATGCTTCTTGCATGTCAATACCAACAATATTTACAGCACAGAATAATTCTTGCAACACAGTGTAAGAATTCTCCAGAGTTAAGTCCTTACAAGGACTATACAACATAGCATGGTAAAGTCCCTTTGTGGAGTGAGTACTTTACAAAGCTGGCACAGACTACTAATTTCCATTTTTTGCCCAAACATGCCTAAGAAGGAATAAGTTCTAAGTCATGCAGCAATTAGTTAAGACATGTGGGTGCACATGTACTTCTGCAGCCTTGAATGCTGTATGATGTTGCGAGCTCTTCTATATTGCAGTTCACCCTCACCCTAACCTGAAATTCTTAAGTTCAGTTGTAATAAGCCTGAAAAGATATTTTTTTAAACTCAGCATTTAAAGGTAAGTATAATAGAACACCTCAATCATGCACTTCAGTATGGAAATCTAAAGACTAAAAACAAAAAGGAATTTGGCCTTTAGTTATTTAAGACTTATTAGAGGAGTTTCTTTAATTATTAACTTATTAAAAATGAATCTGTGTATTTAAAGTACATTTGTTATTTGAAGAAAATGCAGTACATGGGAACATGTAGTCTGTTGAAATGAGCGGGAAATAAAAAAAAAAAAAAAGCAAAAGAAAGCATTCACTACGGTTCAGCTATAATTCTGAGACAGAGTATAGATAACTTCAGGCTGTTTAACGAAGTGCCACACACAGAGGAGCTTTTCTTCAAGGAGTTCTCTGCCTCTGAGCCCTACTCTCACACAACTGAAGGTAGCATGGGCCTCTACATATCAGCCTCCATCAGAGAAATGACCTAGCAACGTGAGGTAAAGACTCTGCAAGTAGAAAGGCCTGGATCAGTAGGCAACACAAACGCTCCCTGTTTGATACACCATGGATTGCTCTTCTCTTGCATGTACTTGGATGTGAAATGCTTCAGCTAACCAGGGCTGAGGTAAACAGAAAGACATGGAAGAGGCAAAAGACAAGAGAGGTAACAGGGCAAAAGTAGAATGCAAGTGAGTGAAGTGAGGTCAACCAGCCAGGGGAATCCCAGCAAGGACAAGGCTGAGGGGAGTGTAGGAGGCAGCCAAGCAGTGAGGGTAAGTGAATGCCCTAGGACAGACCAAATGCTGCTAACTTCTACTCTGGGAGGATAACCTAAAGTTGAATCAACTCCTTCGTGCCATGAGAAACAGAGCAGTACTTTTGTGCATCCACAGAAATCACAGATTGAATGTCAAATTTAAAATAGCAGGGATCTCTGGACATCAGCTAGTCCAAAAACATGCTCCAAGGAGGACTATTTGCAGGGTGAGGTGATGTTCTTGTGTCTTACTGTCCTTGTCATGAAGACAGATTTTCCCTTTATGTCCATCAGGAATTTCCCTTGATGTGACCATTGTGCCTATTCCCTCCTACTCTTTTTCTGTGCAGCTCTGAGAAGATCCTAGTTTTGCTTTCCTTCTATTCTCCTTTGAAGTGGTGGAAGGCTGCTTCTGGATGCCTTCTCTCTTCTCCAGGCTAACCAACCACAGTTTCTCCAGTCCCTTCCTGTATGTAACAGCCTCCTGGCTATCGTGCTTGTGACCTGACAGACCCTTGGCATGTCTGCACATGCTGTACAAGTGACCCTGTGTTTCAGAAAGAGACTTATGTTTTCAGACTAGAGAGAAATATTTTTCCACCAATCTGATGCCTACACCCTTGCTTGTGCAGCACAGTACATGACTAGGCTTCAGTGCTGACCCACATTCAGTTTGTGTACCAGGACCCACAGTTCTCTATCACAGGGCTGCTACACAGACACTCTGTTCCTGGCTGGTATGGTCAAATGCAGTTATTTCACCCATATACAGGACTTGTAAATTGTTTTGGTTGAAAATCCTGAAGTTGTTTGCACACCATTTCTCCTGGCTGTGTTCCCCTAAATAGCAGTTCCACCAAGTATCATCAGCATGCCCAATTTTGGTATTGCCTGCAAACTTACGGAGGGTTTGTTCTGTCCCATTATCCAGATCCATTATCTTTTGCTGATGAAGATGTTAAGTAATAGTGGTTCCAACATTGCCTTCTGAGGAAAACCACTTGTAACTAGCTGACAGCTAGAAAGAAGAGAGCGTGGAAAATACTTATATCTCATAGTACTTATTCTTGCTGAACTTAATGTTGTTTCATCACTTTCTAAAGCTTTATCTTCTGTGTATTTTTTCCTTTCAGTGTTTCATCACTCCTTCAAGGCTCCGTTTTAGCTCCCACATTATATTAGGTATCTAAAAGAGCTCCATCCGTTGACAACAGCACATCCCATTTGTTGACTTGAGTGGCTGTTGTCAGAGAGTGTCACAGTCTGTTAACAGGAAGAATTAACACAATCAATAATATTACCTGGTTATCCTAAAATGAAGGCACTACATCGAAAACCAGCCCAGAGCTGAGGTATTGCTTTCTGGAGAACTGATGAGGATTGAAAAGTATTCACACAGGATCACAGAATCATAGAGAAAATTTCAGGTTAGGAAGAAACTTAATAGTCTTCTAGATTCAACTCCCTGCCATGGGTGGGGAGACAACTTATAGTAAAACAGGTTGCCCAAAAGCTCAAAGTTTGCCTTGAACTCTACCAGGGAGGGGACATCCACAAAAGGGCAACCTGTGCCAGGGCCTCACCACCCTCACAGGGAAAAAAATGCTTTCCTAATGTCTAACATAAATCTACCTCTTGTAGTTTAAAGCCATTACCCCTTGTTCTATCAATATACTCCTTGATAAAGAGTTCCTCTCCATCTTCCCTGTAGTCCCCTTCAGGTACCAAAAGGGTGCTATAAGATGTCCCTATAGTTTTCTCTTCCCCAGGCTGAACGAGTCCAACTGTCACAGCCCAGGATATGGTGGCTACATGTGCACATTGCTGGGTCATACCAAATTTTTCATTCACCAGTATCCCCAAGTCCTTCTCCACATGGCTGGTCTCAATCCACTTATCACCCAGCCAGTATCCATGCTTGGTATTGCCTCAACTCATGTGAAGGACCGTGCACTTGGCCTTGTTGAAATTCATGAGGTCCATATAGGCCTACTTCTTGAGCATGTCAAGGTCCCTCTGGATGGCATTCCTTCCCTACAAGGTTGGTGTGCAGGACAGTGTTGAATGCTTTACACCTATCCAGGTAGATGACTTAAGGTGCTCATCCCTGATCCATCAGTGCTGTAGCCACATCGTAGAAGGCCAACAAATCTTTTAGGCGTGATTTTCCCTTCTCTAAGCCATGTCAGCTGTGACCAATCCTGTCTCTGTTCTCCATGTGCCTGAGCATATTTTCCAGGAGGATCTGCTCCATGATCTTCCTGGAACAGAGATGACACTGACCAACCTGTAGTTCCAGAATATGAGGAATTCATATTAGCACTTATGTCAGAAGCTGTATTTTCTTCCAAAACAAGGGAGAGAGGCATTCTTCTGCATTAGGTCAGCTTACAAGATTTATTAAAAGGACTTTTTTGTAAGGAGAGCATGAACAGCAAGGTTAAAAGTTTTGATTAAGTTCACCACTTTTTACATTTCAAGAACAGTTATTTAGTAGCAACAAGAGTGTTGTAATGTACTGATGGGACAAGAATTTTCATCGTTTCCAAAATCCTTTTTATTCCTGATTGTACATAACCTGGATTCCCACAACTTCCTTTGCTTTTTCAGGAAATAGTTTTGTTGCCATAAAAATAGATGGGGGATGGGGAGGATGGGAAAGGAAAGAAAGTTGTTATTATATATACCCTGAACTGAATTAGCTGGCATAAAATGAAACCAAATTTTAACAGCCTTTCCCTGAGGCCTGATCCTTTTGCTTTTTCACATTTAAGCCTCTCATCATGAGCATATGCAGAGAAGAGATTTAAAGAGTTGCTGCAAAAGTTCGACACTAATACTCTCTTTAAATTTCATGCCAGGGGCAAGTAATATTATATGTTAATCTGCACACAGTGGAAGTTAAGGAAACCTGAATCTCTAAGAAATCTCACGGACATAAACTCACAAAGAACATTTGGAAAACACGGGTTTCTCAGTGCAAGAAAGTGACCGTAGTGAGAAAGTTTAACAGGAATTTCAGCCTAGATACAAGAAATCTTCAAAATACAAGTGGCCAATTCCACCTACGTGAGCTACAAGAGGAAATGGAACATAAGGAACAGTTTAGAGATTAAAAATATTCATTTCTAAAGGAATAATTGTAAATTACTATAATTATAATTGCGCTAACATATTGTTGCAAAACTTATGAGAATCAGCTGAGGGAACTGGGGTTGCTTAGTCTGGAAAAGAGAAGGCTAAGGGGAGACCTTATAATTACCTATAATTACCTGAAAGGAGGTTGTAAAGAAGTGAGCAATGGTCTCTTCTGTCAAGTGACAGGTGACAGGACAAGGGGAATTGGCCTCAAGCTGCACCAGGGCAGATTCAGGTTAGATGTTAGGAAAATATCCTTCACTGAAAGAGTTGTCAGGTGTGGAACAGGCTGCCCAAGGAGGTGGTTGAGTCACCATCCCTGGACATATTTAAAGGATGGGCAGATGATGTGATTAGGGATATGACTTAGGAGAGGACAGGTACAGTTGGACTCGATGATCTTAAAGGTCTTTTCCAGCCTTGTCATTATGTGATTCTGTGATTCTGTGATTTTTGCCACCCAAAAATGTAAGAGAGTTCACACTCCCCAATTTATAACAAGCAGCACATGTAGAACCAGTGTTCCTCAAGAGGTTTGGTCCATAACTCCTTGAAATAAACCCTGATCTACATACAAACCCTTCCCTGAGGTATATAAATGGTATTTCGGAGCAATGTGGACTATTGATATTTTCATCGTGATATGCTAACACTTGAAACAGGAATTTATTTTTGTCCATACCAGAATTCTTCTCTACCAAACAGAATCTTTTTGATTTTAAGTACAGTATAGTTTTCACAATTTTCCAAAACTTAAAATGAACCCACTATAAAAAAATATACAAAAAGATAGAAATAAGGATAAAATCCAAAACATTTCTAACATCTAGCTGTGAACAAGGTAATATTTTTTCCCAGTGATAATGACTTCTGAACCAAGGTTTAACTCATTATAAAAATCCATTACTTTACTAACATCTCTTAAGGAAGATCTTCTGGCAGATAAGAACTAGAATGAAGCCTCAATTATCCATGAAGTTTTGAGAAAGAAAATTTAGTGGGAACATTATATTGAAAAGGTTTAAGACCAAAACAAATATCTGTGATTGTCTCCTGTGGCTCATTTAAATTTTTATTACGCTGCCACCACTCCCATATGTTGTTTGTGACTCAGCAAAAAGGACAGCTGTCATGACCCTTGAGTCTAGTGTCTCTTATGTGAGTGCATCAGGAGCAATCTTAGTGCATTACGCAACTGTCCAGAGTGCTAAACACGAAAACCAGCCTCTGTATTTTAGAGCAAAGAAGGAAACCAGGGAGAAGAGGAAAAAGAAGAGGCAGGGCTATGATCCAGATCCTATCAACCTGTCTGGCTGCACAAGAGCAAGCTAAGTTCTGCAACATGTAGCAGGCAGCAGGAAGCTTTTTTAAGGCATGAACTCAATAGCATATATAGTCTTCTACATTGACATGAGCTTTGCCATCTGACAGCAGTCTTATACTTTATGGTTCATTCGGTTTATTCTTTCTTCATGTTATCCTTGTAAATAATCTTCTAGTCAAGCTGGACCTCCTATGCAAGGTACATGTGCTTGTTTTAGCTAATATAGAGTTAATTTTCTTTCTAATGCCCAGTATAGTGCTCTCTTTGGGATTCAATATGAGAATAATGTTGATAATACTGAAGTTTTAGTTATTGCTAGGTAATTGTAAAGTCTACAGTAAGTCAAAGACTTTTCAGTTTCTCACACCTTGACAGGTGCACAAGAAGCTGAGAGAACACAGCCAGGACAGCTGAGCTAGGCTGGCCAAAGGGACCTTGCCTGCCATGTGATGTCTTGCTCCTAACATAGATAGGGAAGCAAGCTGGGAGGTGGGATAGCTGCTCAGGAACAAACTGGGTACTGGGTTTTATTTTATCCTTCTGCATGTATAAGCAATTACATTGGTGCATGTTGTGTTTTTGTTGTTGTTGTTGTTGTTATTATTATTACTACTACTATTAAGCTGTCTTTATCTCACCTCACAAGTTGCTTTCCTTCTTAGCAGTGGAGAGGAAATTCCTCACACTCTTCCCCTGCTCCAGTGCAGATTCCACCCACAGGATACAGTCTTCCTTGAACTTGTCCAACATGAGTCCTTTCCAATGGGGCTTCAGGTCTTCACCAACTGCCCCAGCATGGGTCACTTCCATGGGGTGCAGTCTCTCAGTCCCAGACTGCTCCAGCCTGATCTCTCACAGTGCTACAGGTCCTGCCACGAGCTTTNTGCCTCCTCACCCTGCCTCTTCACTGGCCTTTGTGTCTGCAGAGTTTCTTACATCTTCGTTCTCCCCTCTCTGGTGACAAAAAGTAGTTACCTGAGGGTTTTTTCTCTTAAATGTGATTCCCAGAGGTGCTGTGACCACCGATGAATGGCTTGGCCTAGTCAGTGCTGCATCTGTCCTTGAGCTGAGCTGGTATTTACTCACTTGGGACCAGGGTAACCTTCTAGCTACTTCTTACAGAAGCCACCCTGCAGACCACCCTTGACACCATAACCCAGCCTCACAAAACCACACACTGTGCCATAGTAGGGAGGGGTAAGCAAGTGGCTAAATGGTGCTAAGTTTACCAGCTGGTATTAAATCATGTCAAACCACCATGTAAAAGGTGGGGATCATTCTTCTGAGGCCTGAGAGTTATCTGTAAGATTTAGCATACATGGTTCAATATGAATTGAAATTTCTGCAGGATTAAGAGATGCAAAATAGCTGCATAAATTAGAAATTTTTAGTCACGTATGCCACACAGGACAGGACTTTTCTGTATTATTACATGAGCTCTCTATATAAGTGCACTACATAGCCAAGAAAAGAAGTCTTTTACAGAACAGCTTTAAGGTCACTCTGGTAATGATCTGTCGGCATAGGAGTAGATAGATCATAGAATCACAGAATGTGTTAGGTTGGAAGGGACTTTAAAGGTAACCTAGTTCACCCCCCCTGCAGTAATCAGGATCTTCTTCACCTGATCAGGTTGCTCAGGGCCCCATCAAGCCTGACCTTGAGTATCTCCAGGGATGGGTCTCCACCACCTTACTGAGCAAGCTGATCCAGTGATCTTCCACCCTCATAGTGATGAACTTTCTCCTAACATCCGACCTAAATATCCCCTTTTCTAGTTTAAATTATTTACCCCTTGTCCTATTGCTACATGCCCTTGTGAACAGTTCTCCCACAATTTTCCTAAAGGCACCTTTCGGGGCTATAAGGTGNCCCATCAAGCCTGACCTTGAGTATCTCCAGGGATGGGTCTCCACCACCTTACTGAGCAAGCTGATCCAGTGATCTTCCACCCTCATAGTGATGAACTTTCTCCTAACATCCGACCTAAATATCCCCTTTTCTAGTTTAAATTATTTACCCCTTGTCCTATTGCTACATGCCCTTGTGAACAGTTCTCCCACAATTTTCCTAAAGGCACCTTTCGGGGCTATAAGGTGCCCCAAAGCCTTCTCTTCTCCAAGATGAACTGTCTCAGCCTATCCTCATAGGAGAGGTTCTTCAGCCCTTGAATCATTTTTGTGGCTCTCTGGATGTACTCCAACAAGTCCATGTTGGATAGACAGAGAGTCATATAGATAGATAGATAGATAGATAGATAGATAGATAGATAGATAGATAGATAGATAGATATTTCTTCCCCATGATACAGGACAAGAGAAGATATTTATGTTGTTGATCCAAATTAAGAGTGATCAAATACTACATAATTATTTGCTCTAGACAGTCATCATTTGTGTGCTACATTTTCCTTAACTGAAGGGTTTACATTGGGGGAAGTCTGTTGTGTAGGACTGAAGCACTGCCTGATATCATGACTGGTTCATGTACCTGGGAGAAGCATCCTTGAAGCATCACCTTCCTCCAGCACAAATGTCTCCATATTAGTGCCATGCTGCTTCCAGATCCTTCAGTTGCACTAATTAGCAAATCTATACACAGAGAAAGGTCATTAGTCCAGGGTGTTATATGATGTAACTATCAACCAGCTTCATTCTTCTATGTAAGTTTGGGAATTTTTATTTCTAAATTAAGTTAGGAGTTGTATGGAAATTGTGATTATTTAAGAAGAGTGCCAGCAGATACAGAAGGGAATGACTGCATGAGTGTTGAAGTGCAGTGCTATTTCTCTTCCTTGATGCTGCTGGTGAAGAAAGCATTATTATTAATAGATCTTTAAAAAAATGTCTTGATGTCTGCCCTCTTCTTAAGCATCCTCCTTCTTAGCCACTTTTGGGTTAAGGGGTATTCTGGTGTCCCCTGCCATCTGCTGCAATAGTTTGGCCTCGGCCCTGAGCCACATCCAATTCCTCGTGGATAGTGAAAAAGAGAAGAGAGCCACCAGACCTGTTCTCAGTATATGACCTCTTCCTGAAGCTGAAGTTCTACCAGTAGAGAGCAGTTCTGGCTGCTCCATACATTCTGTTTTCCTAAGGTTCCTGAAGACAGTTTCTTTAATGCCCACAGAGCTGAGCAGAAAAGCCATTCCACAGATCGCTTCTCAAACATCAGTGTGGAAAACCAGTTCTTTTGTTAACCATTCCTTCTGACACATAAGCAGAAACCCCTCTACATAATATACATGTGTAACAGTAATTAACTGTTTAATTTAAATAGATTGAGTCTTGTCTTCTGTTTAGCCCTGGGGACTAACATATAACAAACCTGGCCTGACCTTTTCAAAACTTGGTTTCTTATTTGCTAAGACAAGGGCAAAAATTTATGTTGCTTTTGGAAAGATTCCATGATAATGTGAGAACAGCTCTAACAGAATCCTATCCTTTATTTGGTAAACCATTTTTGGCTACCCATTTGAGAAATGTGGAACAGGATTAATTTCCTGAGCTATAAATGTCTACACTGAAGCCACCTACATCAGAACTAGTCATCTGTACTCTCTGTGCAGTGTGAGGAAAGAAACAGGCACTTGTAAAATGCAATAAATCTTGTTTGTTCTCTCTTAAAATGAGATGAATCACTCTCTGAATGCATTTATTTTTCTTAATTTTCTAGAAGAGCTCAGAGATCTCAAAGACAACCACACTGTAGATTTCTGAAGATGAGCTGAATCCTACCCATCCATTATTATGACGGAGTCCTTTATATGCAGAGTGTTGTGCTGTTGTCTTTTTTATTCCATACTGGTGTGATGTTTTTAAGTGTATCTGAAGTTTATTAATTTGTAAACAGTTTTTTACAACGTGTTTAAATGTAGTCAACATCCTGAAAAGTTGTGCAAACTGTGTGAGGAAATCATTGTTCCCTTCTTTGATTTAAAGAATTTAAAGAATTGCTAGGCAAGTATAGATGAAGCAATGTAACCAGCTTAGGATATATGCAATTATTTCAATATAAAAAGCTCATGTCTTTTATTCTAGAACAAGAAGGGAAACAAAAATCATATATTAAAACGAGGAATTTTTTTACAAGGAAAACAGTAGTCAGCCTATGGACCATACTGGCATAACTATGTATATTAAAACCACCAAACGCTGTTGTTGTTACATGTTTGTGTAGCTCAAGCCTTAGGAGAAACACATTTTCACAGTGCCCTTGAACATTTCATACCTCTGAACTTGTCCTAAGAACACTGCTTCAGTGTGAATCTGCAGACATAGGCAGAATAGTCATGTTCCCTAACTTTTGGTGTTGACAATATAGATATTATCTACGAGCTAGCAGACTTCTTTTATAGTAAATGGAGTAGGATGATTTTTGGCATTTTAAGAGCAAAATTCATCTGACCTACTTGAGACATATACTTTAAGAAGAACTGAATCGTGGATTAGAAATGCCTGTTACATTTCAGTGACTGCAGTCTCCCAAATCTAGCAGGTACACATTTCTCTCTCATCCATGTCTACTTTTCAGCAAATGAGTCCCACAGCTAGCGCTGTTTGCCACAGTCTTTGTCTTTCTGATCTTGTTGCTGTCGGTGAAACAGTGCATCCACCACAGTGGAAATACTTGCACAAGCATAACCTTATCACTATTTTAGGAGCACAGCCCCTGGCATTGTCCCCAAAGTGGGGTCATTATCTGCTGTGCAGTACACCAGTACACTCACAGAGCAGAGGTATCGGATTTATTCCATGTCTGCACAGGGATGGGTGCTGGGTGGTAATTCCACAAAGCTAGCATGCTGTACACAGGATTTACAACATCTTAGTTTTGCTACAGGACTAGAGAAAAACACCTGTATTTATATTAATTGGTTAGCAATTACCGCATCCTCTACTATTGGTCAAGCATATTCAAATCAGCATGCATGCTCCTTGAAGGTACAAGGAGGTCATTTGCATAGTCTAATTGAGTGGGCAGTTGTGATCTCCCCCTGCCACCTTTACCTTTTTCCTAGTTTCTGCTGATTTATTTTAACTTCCTCTGGGGCCATCCCCTAGCTCTGGCACCTGCTGGGGCAGGATGTTTCCTCTTGATCAGTCCTCTGCCTCTTCTTCAAGGATACCTTTTAGCAAAGATTGTGAGTAAATTTAATCCTAAGTGTCTAAGCACTAACCTAAACACATTTCTGTACCTGTGAAGTGCAAAATTCGACTTTATCAATGCGACTCATGTTAAACTGCAGTCTCCAGAAAAGATGAGGACCAAGAACCATTCCTGAAATGTAGTTTGAAGGTGGTAACCTTATTTTGCAGAGGAAGGGATTTTAGGTTTATGGATATAAGCTATGCTATGCCCCACCACTGTCAGGCTAGGGAACTCTCCCCTTGGGTATGTAGGCAACCTTGATGGTATCAGGCCATAAGTTGGAGACCTGATCTCAGCCAAGTCCATTACGTGCATTCATCATTGCTGGTGCAAGTGCAAGAATCTCCAATAGCTGAGTTCTCAAGTGTGAGGATTCAGACTATAAATACATTGAGAAATTACATTTGTTGAGGTGAGACATGAAATGTTAGAAAATACTTGACTTTTGCACTTATTCAGGAAACTGAAATAAATTTGACTGCACCTTGTCGTTTTGCTAGCACTACTGGGCTTGATAATTATTCAGTACTTACTGGCCAGGAGAGGCAGTTGAAAATTTTGGGAACTGTGTGAACTCATTACAGAAAACAGGTCAGCTGGCCAAATAATGTTCAATTAGTAGTGGTGGAACTGGCGTATATCAGCATTAACATTAACCTGGAATGGAAATAAAAATTTAAACATGTCTTAGTACAGCAGAATTTGTTACTTAATCTGTTTCCCAAAGTTACTAGTTACATTACTGTAAACCCATCACACAAACATTAAAACTCATCACACACATTCCTGAAACAGGAATTCTTGTACTGCATAGGATGCCTACCCTAATGGGATTCAGTCTTACATCCTTTGGGCCATAGCATTATACAGAATTTTGAAAAAAGCTAAAAGCTGCCAAACATCACACAAATATCATTTAATTTCCTTAGCAATCCCATCTTTGCCCCAAATCCTATAACAGCTCCAGAGACACTACTTTTATATCTTTGATAAATAAGATTTTTATTCCCTATTCCTGCTGGGAAGCAAAAACATTGTCTTACAGCAAAATTTGGAGCAGTTTTCTAATACAGGGTAAAGTCCAAGAAGCTTAATTAATTTCAAGACAGAGACCTCTTTGTTAGGTGATAATAAATGAAAGAACTCAATATCAAATGTATGCCTCCTGTTCAAATATGCTCGTATTCCTAAGTATTCTTGTTTAGAGAAAGCTGAAATAGCATCTATCCAACCAGTTCTAAAGATCTGTTGTTTGAATAGCAGTTAATATAAATTAGTTTTGATAAAAGGAAGCTACACTTAATATCTTAGTCCAAAACACTTGCAGAAAGATCCTACTGGGTTGTTTCGTGGCTTAACCAGCAGCTTGTAAGACATGAACAATGTGAAAAAGGACAAGGAAGATCAGATGTAAATACTCTTTTTCCATCATTCTGTCAGGACTACTATAGCACTTTATGGATTATGTGAGAGAGGAGCAAATGCAGTTCCCCATGAAATCGTAGGTGGTGCTTTTAGTTATTATAATAAAAACTGCAGCGAGATTTCTGTGAGGTTTCTTTTTACCATCATTTCCTTAGGTTTTATTTGCCTTTTCCCTATAGGCATTTTAAGACAGAACTGAAAGCAGATCACAGTTAAGACAAAGTGTGTGTGCCTAAGTATTTAAAAATAATTTTTTGTTAAGAATTATTTTGATTCAGTACATGAGCATACTGACCTAAAGATCAAAAGAGACACATTTTATTACTTATTCTGCCATCAAATTATTTTGAAGCCTAAAATAAGTCACAAAGCCTTCTGTTTTAACATACTGTCTACCTGACATGCTGTGGCCTCCAATCTCAGTGCTTTCTAGTGATGAAAACTGATGAGCTTTAAATAAAATATCATTCAAACAAGTAGCCTTAGAAACTATCCACTTTCATAGATGCCTCTTCCTGTTCACTGGCCAAACTTTATGTACAGAAAAATAAAGCAAATTTGAAGCAGCTTTATCTATAAAGGTATATACACATACACTTCTTGTATCAGTCTCTCTCCTAACTTTGTAAATGCAGATTTGCTCCACCATGCAATTATGCTGGTGGTCTCTCCTGGTTAACACAATTTTACTGGCAGGACAGGTCACTCCTTGGCATAATACTCTCATTTCTTGAATTAAAAGCTTTGATGGCAAAAAGACATCTTCTTTAATGATGATATCTATGCCTGTATGAGGGTTTCTGCTGTGTCAGTGAGGATATCGGGTTAAAATGCAAACCAAGTCAAGGATTGTGCCAGCTTTTCCATTAAAAAAAATTAGTTCAGATTACTCATTGCTTCCTGAAATTTTTTAGTTATAATTGCTCTGGGCTACTTTTTGCTCAGAGCTGTCACTCTGCTTCAGGATTTCAACAAAGAGACTATCTCTAAATATGTCTTAAAGCTGAGAAAGCTGAAAAAAAAGTTAAAATCCCATGCAATAATACAATTTCATCACTGGTCAAGGAATTCTGAGAAAGAGAAACATTCTGGAAAAAAAAAAAAAAGGCTTTAATGAGGAAAAATGTCTTGGAAAATGTTTTTGGAAAAACTGATGGGCTGTTAGTGAGTTGTGCAGAATTCAAAATTGTATTTTGAGAATTATTTTGTTTTCCTCATTTTCTTACCCAAGTAGGACTGTATGGGCATGTGCAGTTATATTAGATGATGGGAATACCTCTAAGGAATGCATTAAAAGGAATCATAATTAGGAAGAAAAAAGTCAATGTTAGCTGCCCATGTTCTTTACTCTTGAAAAGTATTCAGGATGGGTATTGCATTCACTTGTATTCTGAAGGTTTTAAATCAGCAGAGAGTGAAATTATGATGATTCTCATGAACATATTTTAATGACCCTTCTCTTTCGCAGACATCAGACTGAACATTTATTGTCACAAGTCAGTTCTTAGCATATAACACAAGAGTTTTTATTCAGCACATCTGCATCTTTGATGAATACATGATCTTCCTAGTTAAAATTCTACCAGGAGATTGCTACCAAAAAAACCCAAACAAACAACAAAAAAAACCAACAACAACAAAAAAAAAAGACCTAGTACGGTTTTAAAGGAAGAAAATATTTGAGTCAGAGAATCTAAGTCAGAATTGTACAGCATCCTGCTGCAAATGTTTCTGCAATTTCCATCCTGCTGAAAATGTCACTTGTTTCACTCTTCCTTACCACAGAGCAGACTTTCATGAAAGCTTTAAAGGATACAATGAATGGGATGAGGAGTTTAACAACCCCCAACCCCAGTTATCCCAAATACTTTGGAATAGAAGAAACCTCCAAAGTCTAGAATGCTATCTTGAAGCTGTAACAACAGTGCAAATCCTATTGTTCTCAGACGAATAGAATCAGAAAACAAGATCCTACGGGTTCAACCTGCATAAACCTGCCTGTAGCCCTGATTACATTTATGTTCTATGGGAAAATCCTTCTGAGCACGGACAGGTGATTATGTGTCTTGGAATACCAGACACAGTCCTGCAAGTTAAATTTGAATGCAAACATCCTTCCATCCCCACTCCCTCTGTTAAAGACAGATGCTTCACATGCCTCCTTTTCTGGAGTCCAGCATGTATCTTTGGGTCCATGTCACAACCCAAACTCCTTGAGCTCTTCCCATTGCTAGAGCTCAGGGAGAAAACAGAAGACAGATTCCCAGAAGGAGCAAATTGCAGTCATTTAATGCAAAACTCAGTGTGTGATCTCAGTGTGTGATCTCAGTGTGTGAGTTTGGTACCTTGCAGTGTGCATGTGTTCTTACCTCACATTGAGGTTATGGCCCAACATACAATTTTGAGTGGTTTTTACTCCTCATTAATTCCTGTGTAATGGGGTCACTGCTCCTTACAAGTGCAGTCACAGTATCTAATAGAAATACAATCATGTAGCATGCAATTTTCACCTGGAATAGGACCCATGAAATTCAAGGTGCAGATAAAAGATTTGGCACAAAATTTGTGGAGACTGCTGCCAGAACTATCCCAAATAAAAAATGATGGGAACTACCAGGCTGTTTAGTATCCCAATTTCAATCCTCAGGCTTGACAGCAGAGGTACATCATAGAATAACCAACACCTGACCAGATGGTGAATATTTTCAGACACCAGTGTAAGATCTGCTTAGAATTCTTCATGCATGAAGATCCATTTTTGAAGTTACCCCACTCTAGCTTCAGTCACTGCAGTCTTAACTATGAAACACACTGTGCTAGCTTATGAAGATATTTATAGGTTCCCACATAAAACCAGTGCTGCAAGTTTGCTAAAGAGACTTTTCATTTCTTTGCTTTTAATACAGCCAGTACATTAGAAGTCACTCATCTAGCCCCATTTGGGATCACTTCAAATACACTTGCAGAATTTCCATGTTAAGAAACTCCTTGTAAGTGGAGGAATATGTCTTCCTATTTCAGTACTAATTGAAAAATGTTAAGCTTGTCCCATATAATCTGAATTACAAAGAAAGTTTGGCCAGATTAATCCTTTGTCTCATAACACACCCACAGCACACACAGATGCCTCAGGCTTGCACACCCTGGTCTGGTATATTGGTGTAATTAAGCTGCACTAGACCTGTCTACATCTGGAGTTTGTTTTTTTTTTTTTTTATTAAGTGGTTTAATAACAAGGACTATCAAACTTTGCTTTGCAGTTTCAGTCATTCCCAGCCTCAAAAGCAGCCTCATAATGCCATGCAGGTGAATATAAAGGGAAAGCTCAGACAGTTTCTTGAGGCTCTCTTGCAGCTGGGAAAGACAGAAGATATAAAATAAAGTCAGGTGTCCACACACATAGCTGGCAATGGTTAATTTTCTGTCTGGAAAGCAGCTGCAGTAGAATTTACAAATGGAAATAAAGATAATTTAATTCCCTAGGCACACTAGAGGAGTTCTGACCAATTTCTTAAGAGATTTCAACTCTGTTGAAATGTATGGAACACCTATGGAATCCAACACAGTAGTTTTCTAAATAAATCATGCATCCATGATTTATTACATAGACTTAAAATGTATCCAAACTCTTTCAATTATTATTTAGCAATACTTAGTTCAAAGGATGGATCAAGAATTTCAATTTTTCAGTGTTATTGCAACAGTTGGGACCCTAGTGGTGATGAAAGGGATCGGTAGTATTTGAAGGGCATTACTAACTATGTTTTTTATTCTGATAAATGCATCTTTAGCCTGGGTTTTTTTCCTTCCTTGTGCTGGTGCTCTGATCATAGCCTAAGCTATGCCACTGCCCTAGGCAGGGAGCAGTTAAGGCAGGTTATGTGAAGAGGAGAGCTCTTCCTGCTCACTGAGGTGCAATGGCTGTTCACCCCAGCAGAGCATGAGAGGAGGAGAAGCTCTTCCAATGCTGTCTGAAGAACAGGCACAACTGAACTCCTCAGGGCACAGAGAATTATTATATGCACATATACCACATAATATCAGACAGACACTGCTTCGGGATGGATCTCCGCATAACTGCAACACTCAAAAAGCTCTGTGATAAAGAGATGCATTTGAACTGAGCATTAAATATATAGAATGACACAGACAACTTCAATTAAATGCATAATATAAGAAGATCTGTCCTGGGTGAGACAAAGCCTTGTCTGGCTTTGTATCCTCTTTCTTACAGTGACCCAGAGTGGATGCCTACCAAACACAAGAAGACGGCAAGTGTTCTGTGATGGTTCACACAAAGCACTACCCAATTCCAGCTTAAGGAACTGCTGATGCAGAGGTGTGTGTCCTGATGATTAATAGCTCCTGATGGACTTTTTAGTATGTTTCCTTTAATTAGGTTTGGATAGTATGTAATCCTTCAGCATCTTCAGCCTCTTGCTGCACACAACTCCACAGACTAATTACGTTATCCCCTTTTACTTTTATCAAGTATCCCCTTTCATTGATTTGGAAGTGGCATCTTTCTCTTTTCCTTGACATTCATGATTTTATAAATATCCATATATCTTCCCTTAAATGTCTTGCTCGCAGGTTGAATAATGCTAAGTGGTATTGTATATAATTCTTTATTTACCTTTCCTACTGTATTCTTTTTATTTCTCTTTAACATCTGTGGGGGGAGAGGAAGGGTATACTCAGAAATATATGGAGTTTTAAAGGGATGTTTGTATTATGGATATATAAATGACTTTTTTTTTGCTGTTCATAATGCCTTTTCTGAACGCAGTCCCTTTTTTTGTTTCTCTTAGGATGAACACTGAGCTGAAGTTCTGACTGAATTGTTCACAGTGACCTCAAAATAATTTTCCTAATTGATACCAGTTACTGCAAATATTTTTGTAATATATCGCTTCTCAAGACTGTTCCCCTCAACGCATAATCAGCATTTAGTCTTATTTTCCATTTCATAGTCTAGTTACTGATCAGGGAACTTCCCTGCAAGGCTTTGGATCACCATACATCATCATATAAACCCTGTTTCAAAATTAGTCTTGACTGTGTTAAACAGAGGAGTATTCATCAGAGCTTTTTTGGGGACTATACTGAAAAGCTCCTTGCACTCTGAAAACTCAGAATTTATTTCTGTCTTTTAGTTCCTGATTTGAATATGCCATAGATCCACAAGATCTCATTCCATAAAACTATGGTTTCCTTAAAAGTTTTGGGGGATGAACTATGCCAAAAGCATTTTGAAAATCCAAATAGATTTTATTATTTTTACCAACTGATCCATATAATCAACGATTTATTCAAAGAATTCTAATAGAACCTTGAGATATGGTTTTCTATGCAAAACAAGTGTTGGTTATTTGCCATTGTATCATAGTTATATATGCATTAATTTCATTATTTAGTGTGATTTTTATCAGTTTTGTCAATATGGTCTGTAGTTCCTTGGATCACCCCAGAAATGACATTAGAAACAGTTACAAGTTAGCCATCTTCCTGTTCTAGTACCAGAACATTCAGTGTGAGGCTTATTAAAATATCACAGCTAGCAGCTCAGTAATTTTTTATCTGAGTTCTTTTAAAACTCTAGAGAGAATACCATCTGCCTTAAGCAATTAGTGTTCATTATATTGATTTATTTTAGAACCTCTTCAACTATCCCTTTATTTGAGACAGTCCCTCAGCGTAATCTCAAATGCTAATTAAGCTGATTCATTAAAATATATTATATATAGCTGAAAGTAAAATCCGTTACAGTTCTTAAGCACAATGTATGCAGACCACGTGCAAAGGATGAGTGACTGCATCTTGGATAATTACTCATGAGAAGGATGTGGGGATCCTGATGGAACAGCTATGAAACCTCAGCTTGAAGGTCAAAGACATTGGCAAACTAGTTCTTACTAGCCTTTGCCAAAAAAAAAATATATATATATATATAAACTGCGAAATTAGGAGCTNNNNATAAACTGCGAAATTAGGATCTAAGAGAGAAAGGTGGAGCTCCTAAGTATGAGCTTAACTGAAAATAGGATCTGCACAATTTTGATTTGCATAGATAATTGATAAAACATTACTAGAGCATGTCAGTGCTGTTGGCAGCATTTTACAGGGCTTTGAAATATTGGAAAACATACAGAAGGGATCCAGAAAAAATAATCTGAATACTGGAAAAGACACCATCTCCTGACAAAGAAAGCAAAAAATGTTTGAATGGAGACCCCGGGGGGAGCGAGATATTCACTACTGTTTCATGTTCTCAGAAAAATTTACGAAGTATTTTTTGTATATATGCTTTGCCTAACATATTAAAAGTATCTAATCTCTCTATTCCCAAATTTCTGTCTGTAAGGGACAATTCTTTCCTAAGGAATTTAGGAACTTAGTGTTTCTTCATCAAACTTGAAAATGAAATTGAATCTCCCCCAGAAATCTGAGGCCCATAGCCTGAAAAGACAAAAGGGCAAGCAATCTAGATGTATGTGGATGTCAGAAATTCTGCAAATCTATAAATAAATATATGATTAAATAACACAGCTGACATTGTGGATAAGCACAAAAATGACCTTGAATTGCTGATGACAACCTGACACGTGTGAGACTGTATCCTTTCCTTTGGTAGAGACACATTTCTTTTCAGATCATTTCTTTTTCATATGCTATTGAAGGTAGGATGTGTCTCAGTGATTGATTGATTGATTGATTGATTGGCTGATTGAAACAAGGACAGAAAGAAACAATCATTAAACATTTAAGCCCTTTTCTGGGTCAACTTTGAGGATGTAATCTTTAGGAGGCCAGGCTTCCTCTGGTAGTAAGAAATCTACCATCCCGTATCAGTTGTGCCAAATGTTTATTGTTATTTTGAATTATTTAACGGAAAACTGTGTTGTTTGGGGTTTTTTTTCTCAGGAAAACCGACACACCCAAAACCGTTTTCATGGCTATGGGTCTTCAGGTTTGATTGTACATACAGTTACACTGTTATTGCAGAACAAGAAAAAAACCCACTTCATTCAGCACTTACTATGGAAGTAGTCCTGCTGATAACTCATGTTTACCAGCCAGAAAAAGCTATTTTTGTCTGCACAAGAGGACTTACACAACAAATTAATAACTTAGAGTTTTACAGCAAAATGTGGAACTATAAACTTCATAAATAATTGTGGTCTACTTTTTATCCCAACAGGAATGGAAAATCCTGACTTTGATCACAGTCCGGCTAACCTCCGTGAATTTTCCAAATTGTAGATGACTGCAAACAAGAGAGAGAAACAGTCTTAATCATCTTAGTGGATCTGAAAGACAAATTTTCCCAATGGTTGAGTCGTTCAAATGCAAGAATCAGATCTGGGGCAACAGTTTGCCTCTCAAAATGTTTAAGTGGAGACCTGGATCTCTTCAGTGTTAAACACTCTGCTAAATCAGAATCTGCCTTCACTTGTTTCATAAGTAGGTGCTGAATTCACCAGCCCACTCTTTGTCAAAGCTTGCAATTAACTCCATCAATGTCAACACAGCATGAGAGCAATTGATCTGCTGGCAAGGTATCAGTGCAACACATCAGTCATCCATCATTCTCCTTCACTCATTGATGAAACATAGCAGGGAGCTGAACACCAGCCAGCAAAACAGTCCTGGCCATGCTTCCTGCATCTGAAGTGATTAGGACAGATGGACTTCAGGAATGAATGGACAGAAGAAGGACAGGGTAAGAGTTTGAGGAGATAGCGCTGCTGGGAGAGAGAGCAGGAAAACAAAACTACCTGATAGAGAAATGTCCACCAAAGGAAAAGTTTCCCTCACACTTCTGATCAAATTCACTGGGAAAATGGGCCACTTACCTTTCACATGCACTGTCAAATAATTCCAAACAGTTCCTAAAGCCTGCACCCTGTGAGTTATTTCATTAGCAGCAAGCTGCCTCTGGCAGGCATGAATTTAAGAGAGGTCTCAAGCTAGTTTGGTGCCTTGCACAGTGCACAACCACATGTGGCTCTCTGAATAGTTATGGTTACTCATGCTCTCTCCAGTTACTCTTTCCTGCCTCCCCATTTGACATCATCTTTGACAAAGAGATTTGTACTGCAGGATCACTCAGTAATCATAGACAAGACTCTGGCAGAGGCCAGGTTCATGCCAAGTCCTTGAGCCCTGCTCTGCATGAGTAACTGCAGAGCACACTACCTTGCTCCAGCTCATAGATAGACTTGCACCAGTGTCATATATATATTACCCTCCTCCATACAGAACAATTCCCAAAAGCTGTTATTGTAAAGAAAGGATGCAGAATTTGCAGTCTTCTTGGTTAAAACCTTTCAAATCCAATAACAAACGTGTTCTTAACAAACATGTTCCTAAGAATCAGAAAGTCTGACAGTCCCAAGTCTTCCCCATGGGGTTATTAGTACATGCCATAGACAGAGGGTTGGCACGTTCTTTCACTACATCTGTGACGTCCATAACATGTGAGAAACTCTGTGCTACCAACGGTAGGGTTACCAGTTATTTCCTTCAAGGTAGGTTCTCAGGCAGGACAGGACCTGTGAGATATATCTGTGTCAGAGCAGTGCTATGTTTGTGTACCTAGAGTTTCAGTTGTGCTTCCTGCAACGGTACATTGAATACTGTAAGTTTATACTTTCATATTTACAGGATTGTGGAAGAAAAACTTTTCAGAAGAAACTTTACCATTTCAAACTTGGCATCAAGACAATGAAACAGCCAGTTTTGGTATCTCTGACAGGCTGAATTTTTGTCATGGAGAATCTGGGGTCTTCATGGGTTTTTTTCCTCAACTTAATTAATTCAATATGGTTTGACAATCTTTCAACAAACTCCCATAATTAGACATGTGCACAGAATGAGAAACCCACAAACAAAATAAAGGCCAAAAACTGCAGAAAAGTAGGGTGAAGGAAGTCTTTGCAAAACACTATATATACTGTTGGAGTCAGAGTTTCACTTTAGAGGAATTTGGAGAGAAATACAGAAGAGAAATGTAGTGCTATCTAGACAAAAATTAAGTCTTCTGTAAAATTCACCCTTAGGGGTGAAGTTAAAGGCTTAATAATTTCCCTGGGTTTGTGACAATAGCTCACAGTGCCATTCCAGCTGACTGATCACTGGGTCTGACAGACCTCCCTGATGCCCTGTGGTTTCAAGGGCCCTTGGAGCTGAAGAGTCCATCCAAGTTCAGGACATGTCAGCACTCTTCCAGCAGCTCTTCAGCAACAGTTTATTCCTCAGTAATTACTCATTTTAACCACAAGCATACATAGACTCCTATTCATAACACTCAGAGGTATAATAAAAATTTGAATGCTCAGCTGACACATACAAAATCATCCCTTTTCCTAAAAAAAACAACCCCAAAACTAACCCCAAATGCCAAAACAGCCCAAATTCTGCTTTGATGGTAAAGTTTGGTGTGTATGTTAAATATTTCTATGACAGTAGCGTCTTTGCTCTAGAGGTCTGATTTTTATATGATTATTCTAGATTTTGTAATTGATTAGAATACAACTTTACTGCATGAGATTGTTAACTAAATTAATTATTTATCAACAAAGAAGACCTAAAGACATTACGTGCTAGCAGAGCCAAAGAGCAAGTCAGTGGAAGAAATGGAGCTTCCAACAGTGGAAAGATGTCAATCAAGTGTTCAGTCCCTCAGGAAAGAAATTTAAAATAAATCAAAAAACAATTGTAATTATCTAATAGAATGTATTCTTCATACAACCATGTTTTAAAAGTGGCAGTTTATATTTTTCAGAAAGCTTGAAATATGACATCCCCCCTCCTGTGTCCACAGTTCCTAAGTTCTATTAGAAATCTTGTAAAATTTCTACAGTAAAGCATTTCTTTCCATGACAGTCTATTTTAATTTTTTTTTTCAGACTGGAAATCACATGGAAGGTCTGAAAGAGCTATAAAATATTAATTTTTTTTCAGGTAAATGTGGAAATTAATAACTAAATCAGACCAGTGGCTTATTTTTATTTTTTTTTCATTTTATTAAACACAGATATTTTTAATAGCATGCCATCTGACATTGGATAGCCCCACAGGTATTGTCATTCAAATTCCTTTAAAAAAATACTGAAAATGTATATTTATAATTACAGAATTATCACCAAATAAAACAGAGCTTTGGGATTTGAGTCCATGCTGGGCTCACATTTTCCTGTTGAGGTTAAGGAAGATAGAAGTTTTAGATGGGGAGGACAAACTCATTGCTGAAATATTAGTTCACTGCTAAGAAGTATAGGAAGTTAATTTTTAAAAAATACGTAAGTCTCACTACAACAAATTACAAGCCATTCTGGGAGAAAAGGATACTCCACACTCTAGATGAAGTTCTGCTACTGCAGAGAGATTAAAGATTCACTCTTGTGCAGGAAGACACTCTATCTCCTGGCAGATGCAAGCTGTGCCTTGCTTGGGTGCCAAAAAGCACTTCTGCATTTTATTCAATGACTGTTCAACATGAAATAGTTGTTGACTGACTTCCCTCCCTGTTCTTTGTACAGACTGGAGCATGATGCTGGATTCCTGCAAGCAATACGCTTTGAGGAGCAGGCTCAGTACCTTATTGGGTTCTGAACCCCTTTTGGTGGAAGAACACTGACAAAGGTGAAGAAACCTTGGTGATACATGAGATTCAGGAAAAACTCTTGCTGTCACGGTTCACAATAAAGTACTCCACGGATAAAGCTCTCCCCTGAGCAGACTCTCATCCCAACTAGTTTAGCCCTCTATGTACATTGTGTTGAGAATGCAGATAAGACCTTGGATTCTTCTGTGCCCCCAGCCATGAAAAGATAAATATTGTAATTCTGAAGTGTGAGAGCCTGTCTCCTTTTCAGCTGATCAATCTGTCACAACTCAGCAGTAGATTCATACAGGGATCATAGAATCACAGAATGGCCTGGGTTGGAAGGTGACCCAAGGATCATTGTGTTCCAACTCCTCTGCCCCTGCCTAGGGCCACATCCAACCAGGCCTTGAATGCCCCCAGGGTTAGGGCATCCACCACCTCTCTGGGCAGTCTGTTCCAGCATCTCACCACTCTTTCCATAAAGAACTAACCCCTGATATCCAATCTAAACCTTCCCCAACTCTAGATTAAAGAGATTCTCCTTTGTCCTACCACTCTATACCCTTGTAAAAATCTGATTCCCCTCCTGTCTATGTGTTCCCTTTCAGTACTGGAAGGCCNTTTCTCATGCACCAGGACACTCAGGTTCTTCTCATCAGGGCTACTCTGAAGGAGCTCTTCTCCCAGCCTGAAAGATATGTCTCGGATTCCTCTGGCCCAAGTGCAAGACCTCGCACTTGTTAACACCTTACACTTTGCAGTGTTAAACCTCATTAGGTTCACCTGGGCCCAACTTTCAAGTTTGACCAGATCCTTTTGGATGGCTTCCTTTCCTTCTATCCTGTCAACTCATCCTGGTGTCATCAGCAAACTTGCTGAAGGTGCACTCAGTTCCATCGTTGATGACACTGATAAAGATCTTAAAGAGCACCAGTCCCAAGACAGACCCCTGGGGGACATTGCTTGTCACCAGCCTCCACCTGGACATGGAGACATTGACCACCACCCTTTGTCTGTGTCCTTTCAACCAATTTCTTATCCACTGGATGGCCCACCCATCAAATCTCCATCTCCCCAACCCAGAGATAAGGATGTGTTGTGGGACTGTGTGAAAGGCCTTGCACGAGTCCAAGTAGATGACATCAGTTGCCTTCCCTTTATCCTTTGATGCTGTCATTCCACCATAGAAGGTCACCAGATTGGTGAGACATGACCTTCCCTTTGTGAAGCCATGCTGTCGGTTCCAGATCATGCACTCTTCCCTCATGTGCTCTAACATGTCATCCAGGAGGATCTGATAATGCCTGGAAAGACAGAAAATATCTCATGGTAATAAAGAACTGTAACTGTCCATATTTTCACTTCTCTGAACAACAGAATGTTTTTGAAGACTTGAATTTTGGTATACGAATTTGCAAACTAGTAAGTTTTCCTCAAAACTACACACCTGCAACTTGCAGAATGTAATGGTTTCAGTTAAAATTGAGGCAAATCCAAAGCTGCAACTGCCGAGAAGGAATGAGACAGCAAAACTTTGAAGCTGCCATGCTTCAATGAACATCTGACACTGTATTCGCCATTACAGCTTTCTAACCCAGGGAACATTTTGGAATATGAGTACATTTGCTAAGAGAGCAGGGCAGGCTTGAGGCAACAAGACCTTTTCTGCAGCTCTCTCAGTTCTTTATTTAAGCATTATCCGTTCGGTAGATACTCAGCTCTATATAGGTCAGCCAGTTCATGGAATAATTATGGTCTGAAAGGGAACATTCATATCAGAAAGGGAAACTGCCTTATTTAAATATGGTCAGAAATAATTAAGTAAAGTCATTGATAGGGAAAAGTTCACAGAAGGAATTCATGACAATGATAGGTTATGCTTGCATAGTGAAAGGTTTGACACAAAGTTTGTCGCTGTTAGCTCAATGAACGGTTAGTCACTCTGCATTAGTAAGCACTTGACTGTATGATTTCCTAACAGAAGGTGCAGGACATGTCTGAACACTTTTTAAAATAGTGAGAATTCCTTTTTCACATTGTAGAGTCTTGGCTCTTCCTGGAGGCGGGAGGGAACATGCAGTGCAAAGCTGTTCTGGTACTTTACAGAAATACGTATCGATAGGGAAGTACTTCTAATCTGCAGCTACTCTCAAGCTCTGCTTTCATTAACAGTCTCTCAGGATTCTCTTATAAATCTCTATTTTCTTGCCTTACAGCTCAGTCATAAAAAATTCACTGGAGCATAACATTTGACAAAAAGTCTCGGCCTCGGTACTGGTCTCACCTTCACATTTAAAAAAAAAAAATTAAAGCAACACCTTAAAAATTAGAAGATAAATAAAAGAAAGACCACAAATAGATGAGATTTCTGCTCAGACTTCAGAAAGGAAATGTAGGATTCAGACAGAAGGCTAAGTTAGACACTGAATGCCACATCTAGCACTCAGGTATTGAAATTATTTCCTAAAGCAGACCATCTTCCTGTGCAAACACTGTCTCATTGTGTACACATCCACTGAGGCTGAAACAGAGACAGGGTTGGGCTCTGCTTTTCCATCTGCATCTGTGAGAATGTGGCTGATCTTTGCAGCTCAGTCTCCTCACTGCTTGCTAAATGCAGGTAGATGCTGAACTGCTCATTTTACTCAATGTAATGATAAAGAATATCTAGCACTGCATCTTAGTAATAATATATATACTAGATATACTATCAAGTTCGCTGTTATGCTAATTATTTTCCCAAGTTTGGGAATATGTGGCAGAGAAATGGTTATAGTTTGTATTTATCAAAATATTCCCCCAGAAAATCTGCCATGAAGAGTCATTTCTGAGTGCTTCCCTTGTCCATACCTGTGCTGGAACCTGCAGGGAAAGGAAGAGGTGGTGGCGATGCCAGCAGCACATTCACCAAGGACCTCATCGCACATGCCTTCCAGGCAGGGTTTATTTCTTTTGCAGTGCCTGGCTGTTACAAGGGATTGGAAGAGGACAGACTTCCTTCAACTTATTTGTTCTAACTTCTACTGCATACACTCTAGGGTCCCTGCAAATAATATAGTACAGATAGGAAGAGTACTCTGGTTTCCTTTCATCTCTAAAATAATCCTCCACTTCAATATCCTTAGGCACTTCCTAATGACTCATCACTAACTAAACAGTAATATCATGGCTACAGCCTATCAGCAAATGGCAACATAACAACCAGGCCGGTCATTGTAAGGAAAAAAACAAAAAGAAAGACTGAAACCAGAGTCTTTGAGATCAGTGGATTACTGAACAAAGACTGAGCAAAGTTTCTTGAGCTATAGCCCTTCATAAGCTGCATCACTGCAAGCTTTGAACTTCATCTTTCCTGCGGGATGTTTGTAATATATTTGATTCCATCACATCCATGGCTTTTTAGATAACACCTTCATACTTGTGCAGTGTGACATTCAGTGTGGAAATGAGCCTACAGAGACTAAGGCTCCAGTCAGTACTTGAATGAATGTTGGGAGGATTTGTTGCTTAATTTACATGATGGCTTACATGATGGGTTTTAAAGAAATGAAATCTTTCTCATTAATTGTAATTAAAATGTGTGTAGTGTTGCAAGATTTTAAAGAAATATCTCTAGAACTATTCAAGCAATCTTTCAAATGACAACTAATGATTTGTACCTATACCTCCAGCGAAATGAGATGCTACTGACACTTCAGAATTTCTTGGAGAGGCAGCTACTTTTGCAGCAAATACAGTTATTATATCACAAAACTTTGCATTTAAATGGATAATACATACACCAGCATCAGACATGATAGCAGTGGGCACTATTACAGTGCTTTGTTAGTATGGTTATCTTCCGTATCAGTCCACAACACATACAAGGTGCATCAGAGGTCTTCCTGCATCATGACCATAATCTGAAGAATAAAAGTACTGCTATATTTTCAATGGCTGGGATTATTATTAGGTCATCCAAATGAAGAAATGATAGATGCCTCCAGAGAATGTAGCAATGCTTACAGTTGCAAAATGGTACCTGGAAAAAATAAATCTCAACAACCATTTAAAAGCAGGTTTTCCTTTTGATGTGTAAATGTAATTCAAGTATTTTTAATTAAAATTATACTTGCAGTATGGAAAGAAAATTTATCTAGAAATCTACCCCACTATGTAATTGTGCAGTAATAAATAAAATAATCAGAACATTTAAAAGAACACTATAGAGACCAGGAAACCATTTGATTTGGTTTATTTATAGAGTTTTCGAGAATAATTGCTTCTCTGCCTTTTTCAGTCCTCATTAGCACAGAAAATACATTTGTCTGTCTATGTCTAACTTCCTGCATGTAGCACAATTTCTGCCATGGTTGCATACTTCTGTCATTGTGTCTATATGGCTGCATGGTGAAGACTTATACTTTAAGCTGCATGACTTAGGAAACACAGCACAGAAAGCTTAGCCTGAGAGGTCTTAAGAAAAAAAAAATATAATCTAGTGTTAAGCAACTGTACTCATCTTCTTACATTCAAGGCACAATGACTCCTCACTGCACCTCACTGGCGACTCCCTATAGACCTTATAGGTTGCTCTTCAATCAAAAATGACCCTGGTCTACAGTGTTTCAGACACATCCCTCTAATTGTAGGTTCTATAAGGAGGGACAACATAAAATGATTATGTCAAGTCCAGACTGAAATTTACAAAACCTTCAGGTTTCAAAGACTTTTTATGTGCCATGATGAAAGTATAGAGAGCCACGGTGGATGAAAAAGGAATTTTTCTCAAAAGATTTTTCTTCTAAAGGCATGTTGTAACATATATTCCGGGTCCTACATCCAAATTAAAAGCTTTGACTGCCATGCAAGCTAACCACAGCGGAATTCCTGTGATGGCAATTGCATTTACAGCACTAAATGTAGATGTGAAGTAGATACTGTAAAAAAAAAAAAAAAAGTGCTGAAGCTTTAGACTGTTGGTTGTCCTTGTTTGCTAAGCATATTTTATATTTTTGCTCTTCTCTTTTCCCCATCTGCAACTAGAAGATGAAATGCCAGACGGAGGCAAAAATAGTGTTCTTGCTGTATTTCTGATTCAGATGTAAGTCATACAAAAATATCTTCAGATTCTTTTCCAAAGAACTAAATCCAGTACAAATTATAGTGTTTTAAGGAAGTTTCCAGCAACCTGAATATCTTAGTATCTGAAGCCCATTGTTTATTATCGTTTTCACCCTTTAGGGCAAAAGTCAAGCAAGTAGAGGTAACCTTATGCAAAGCTCACTTATATGCCACACATAGTTAGCACTCCTCTGGATCCGATCCCAACCCCTTGCAAACACTGGAAAAAGCATTTCTGGTTGATTTTAATGCATATAAATTCAGACAAGGATATGAATTCTATCCATAGTCTCTTATCAGGCATAGAATTACTGTTTTGTGCCTTTGTTGTAAAAAGAGGATAGAAAGAACAGGGAAAGGAGAATTTATACCATCCATCAGAATTAACTGTTGATAATAAGTGTTGCATTTCCATTTCCACACTCCAGTGTCAAATGATGGGATTTAAAGATGTCAGATCAAATTAACGTAAAAGAGGTACTGAAAATGATGCTTTATTCCAAAAGATATGATATTCGAGGGAAAATGAAAAGTAGTTTGGCCAGTGCTTGAAAAAAATTCTAGATTTCTCTCCTGTCCCTTTATGTTCTGGCTGGCAACATGATGTAACATTTTAAGTAACATGTAGGCAGTGTAATGGCAGACCACAAAGCACCATGCTATTATTTCAGATGTGTCTCTTTAAATAGACAAAGAAAAATAAATAAATAAATAAGTAGAAAGAGGTAAGTAAAAAATATATCTGTTTGATATTTTCCTTAAAAGAAGGCAAGATAAACAACACTTTTCAAAAATTTAGGAGCAAAGAAGTGTCTGGTCCCAGCCCTCTTGCTAAAACTTTGTTAAAGAGGCAGGTGCTAAGTAGACTGTTGAAGCTGCTGAGAGCATGACTGCAGTAAACAGCATCTCCCTTTGTTTTTCTACCTTTGTTTTCATTTTCATTATGCTGCTATCCCATAATCACAACGCCTAATCTTTAAAACTGACAAATGTCGCTTGAGAATTTAATCAATGAACAAGTCTAGGACACTCCTGTGCCAGGCAGCTGTTCCTATGTCTGGGTTTTAGTGTCATGGCCACGCCAACAAATTTAAGGTGCTGGCAGTGTGCCAGATTCACATTTCATCCTTTGCTATTATGTCTTTAGATATTGGTGATGTACGATAGAATGATGTTTTGGAAAAAAAGTAAGAGGAAACATATTGGTTGATGCTATATCCAAGAAAGTTATAGAGAACTGCTGAGGTCCCTTCTCCTGCTCAAAAGAGGTCATTTTATGTAGTTGCTTTGCTAGATTTTAATCTCTCAGGTTGCAATTCTGCAAACACTCATGCATGTGATTAACTCTGACTACTCACATGCGTGAAGTGCTTGCAGGATGGGGGCTTTAATTTGTTGTGACAATGTCATAGAGAAGGGAGCTAAGTGGCAATATGTGAGGAGAGCTGTATAACTGAGGCCATCAAGTGTAGGCTGTGTTAACCCTCTACTGGACAAGACTTTGACAATGATTACTGTGTCTTCCCAGACCAGAAGTTCATGTTATACTGTGTTTTGTTTCTGGAGAAGACAGAATTAATATTGAGAAGCTCAAAGGAAAACACAAGGAAGCTCACCACTATGCAAATTATTTTTTTGAAAATCTTTTTTATCCAATGCCTTTCTGTTGCCAGTTGACCTTTGGGAGTGTAGCTCACCTGTCTGGGATGGCAGATGCATCAAGTATTTGGCATTCTGAGAAGTGACATGCACATAGTGAAGAGTGTACCTTGTGCATTCATGCAGCACAGTGCTACAGCTGCTTTCGCTGTCCATGATCCCCTGTTCCATATGCAGCTCATCTACAGATTAGGATGACTCCCTAATTGTCTGCATCTAGGACAGAAATCAAGGGAGAAATCACAGCTCTGAACTGTGTCCAATACTCAGAGGAGCTCTGCTCTGAAGTGTTTTCCCTAGCTAGTTTAGTGCCAAAACAATATGTACCTTGCCATAGGACTAGACCCTGTGATGTGATGACAAGAGGTATCATGTGCAAAATTGAACAGGCATACACAGATCTCAACCAGGGACAGACCACAAAGCTATCTCATGCTAGAAAAGACTAGATCTGCTACTTGGCTACTTAATTCAATTTCAGTCATACCAATTCACAAAATAATCTTTCTCCTGAAGGCTTTTACCTATGATTTTATTATTCTTTGGCATAGATAGTGCTTACACAAAGCACCACACTGACATCTATCCTGTTTGTCTCAAGTGAAATCTCAGTATTGCTCTCATCACCTTAAACTTTGCAGGACAGAATTATTTTTCATTTTAATCATAATGCAGTAAACCTTGGCAGACAGAATGAAAAGTAGAACTTGTAAGAAAATACTGAAATGTCACTAGGAAATGGAGAGAGGATGGGCCACGAGCATTTATTCCCAACCTGCACTAGCACATGGGACTGTGAAGATCAGTTTGCTGTTGCAATTTAATCAGAACAATTTAATAAGAGCAAAGAAAACAACTTTTAGAAATCTGAGGAAAACTAATTTGTCTAATAGAAATTGGACAACATAACGAAAACGCTTATAATTTTAGGAAGTGGCTGATCTCCTTACATAACTCCCTGCCTCACTAGACTGTGGATGCCTGAGAAGATTCTGTCATCATAATGTATTACCAATTGCCTTACCTCTGGTTTTCAGTTCTTTGAACAATTCATCATCAACAGCTAGAAATCAAAGCTTCCTATGAATGGATTGATTCACTCCAGAGTTGTCCATCACAAAGATATAGGTAAACCAAAAAGCCATAAGGGATTTCCAGGTGTCAAACTGTCAACTATTGAGAGTCCAGTGACAACATTATTGTGGTCATAATTCTGTATCAATTCTGTATTCTGTAGATGGTTTTATAAAGCAAGATCTATAAGCAACAGAATGGATAAAAAGTGGTGCCCATGGCTTCCTGTAATGTGGTAATATTATTCCCAAGAAAGAGAAAGCTGTCCGATGATTTTCCTGTTTCCAAATTGTCTATCTCTTAGGTAGATTCTCACGTACTGAAAAGAGAAATTTATAATACTGCAGGACTTTCTGCCAGTGGGAGAACAGAAGAATTTCTTGTCATATACTTGAGCCACTACATCACAAAACGATGGGTATATTAATCTCTCTCAGCACTATACAACACTATTAAACATAGAAAATATTGGCCAAAATATTCAGAATTGTTTATAAAAGAATACAGACTCTGGCTACATTAGCTCTGATGCTTTTGGAATTCAGACAGGAAAACTGTACATTAAAAGTTTTGTAGTTTTTCCATATGGAGAGATATTTTGCAACTACTATTTTGCAACTACATTGTGTAGACACGAAATAGAACTTGAGGAAGCAGAAAAAGCTTCAAAGAAATATTTAAATTGTGGATTAAGAGACTCAAAATAATTCAGGGCACCACCTCACAACCTACTGTGTTGCAATAAGCACCAAAGACATATGGCCCTGTGATCTAAAGTAATGTACAGTATCTCTACATATGGGACTCCTAAGTATGCCAGTGCATATTTTGATAAAAGATAGAGTTTGGCCTATAGTGTGCCTCAGCACATCCCATTGTTAAGAACAGAAAATTTGAACTTCTGTTTTGTGGGCTTAATGTCTTACAGGATTGAAGAGTGTATGAAAAGTGTGTTTGCCCCATTAGATATTCTGAAGTTGCTGTTATCCAGACAAATTTTGGATTTCTTTAATGTTTTACTTAGTCAACATTAGAGGGATCTATTTATTCACAATAGACAAAGGAGATTTCTTCTGGCTGTGTTAATTTCCATTTGGTCAGATGAAGAGCTGTTGCTCTGTTGCAGATTTAGAGTGAGTAGAACGGAGCAATGTTTTTCATTTGAAAACACTTTAACACATTCACACATAAATGCAGTCTGCGATGCAAACATATTTTATTAATCTGATTTCAGAAAAACAAAATATTTTCTGTTTCAATACAAAGACTGCCTTTTCTAGAGGCTTTTACTTCTGTTTGTTTGTTTGTTTGTTTGACTGGAAAACTAGGCTACCTGTCCAAAGACAATGAGAATCAAGGTCAGGCATCCACAGACATTGTGCATGAGGCAGTCTAGGACCAAGTTACAGGTTGTGAACAAGTTGGAACATTTACCTGATCCAACACAGCTCAGATATCATGTGGATGAGAACTGACAGAACTGCATTATTATGGTGCTACTTTACCTAAATCCTCTGTGCCAGTTAATTAGGGTGTAGCACTGTGCTGACATAGCAATTTGGGATCCAGTTCTGGAGTTAGCTCAGATACCTCTACCTGTGGCTGAGTTGCAGGGTGTACACCCTGAAAAATAATTTTTAGAGAATGATAAATATGCTAGTAGAGAATGCTTAAGTTCTAATTCATCAAAGTTCTTTGCATTTGCTAAAAATCTCATATGAGATTTTAAATTTGATTTTTCTGTTTCATAGCCTTTTATCCCTCTAAGATGGAGATGTAGAAAAGATAGAGGGAGATTAAACAGACTACCCCAAAGCAGATTCATAACCTCCTACATGTTACTAGTACCAATTGCTTGAATAGTCAGCAATGCTTTTATACTAACAAAGGTAAAAGAAGATGGCAAAAGATGTCATTTCACCTCTTCTTTTGGTCTTTTTCTTTGATATTCCTTTTGGTCTTTTTACACACTTTACATCCAAAACAGAGCCCAGTAAATGTTTACACCACCATTAATCTATCCACTGCCAACATTCTAGATGGCATAACTAGTACCAAGCAAAAAACACCAATGAAAAATAAAATTAAAAAAAATCCTAATATAAACAAAACAGCAGTGTCAGAATCTCTTGGAGGCTTATGGTTGGT
Organism: Heliornis fulica; assembly: GCA_013399135.1. Lineage (NCBI taxonomy): Eukaryota > Metazoa > Chordata > Aves > Gruiformes > Heliornithidae > Heliornis > Heliornis fulica. The sequence goes on along the minus strand of VXBZ01005222.1, from coordinate 48,213 downwards.
ATGAAAAGTCTTCTGTGTTAAGTCTTTTGGATGAGTTTTGTAAAACACAGAAGTTTGTGACTAGTGTCAGATATGAGTGTTTTCTCCTAAAGGTGTTCTGAGTCTGAAGTTAATTGCTGTTCTGTGGAATACTTCTCCATAGTCACACCTCCAAGGCAATTATTTTCTTCTCTCTTGGTATTTCTGAACACAGGAATTTTAATTATATTTTTACTAAGGTGCTAAGCATGTCTCTCTTGCACAGATATGTATACACAAGCTAGTATTAAACATGTTAACTAACAAGCAAATAAGGCTGCCTTTACAGTGTTAACTTCTGTACACCTTGCGTTATTCCTAGCACTAAGACTTGAAATTAGCTGGCTGAAATTGCCCTTTTCTAGAATTCAAACTCTCTCACCGTCCCCAAAAAAACAATGATCATATTCCAGCTGCCCTTTGGGAATGCTCCTCAAACAATGATAATTTCCTTGCCATGGTCAGGAATGGTTTGGCCCAGAGTTAGCTGACTCATGCTAAAGGTGTGCCCAAGTCTGATGATCTAACAGCATGAGCAATTGAGTTCTAGTGCCCAGGAATGTTGCCTAGCACTTTTGTGATTTAACTGTGTAGAGGAACCTAACAATCTCCCAGTGAGAACATAGAATTCTGGACTAGTGTATTTACCCTGATTGTCTAGCACGGGTGAGCAGTCTGAACTGAGCTCTGTGGTGAAGTTGCAGAACTGCCACTCAAATTGCTCTTTGAACACACCGTAAGCTTCTGTTGTGTAGATAAGATATGCACTCCCTTGTTTCAAGCACTGCACACTATTTGAAAGGAACTGCAAAAACATTGTGTCATGAGTGGCCCCATGGCATCCTGTAATCTCTACCCACAGCCCTCTCTAAATATATAGTTCCGATTGCTAAGCCCTGTTTTACATGACACAAAAGACATCCAAAGTCTTTCTGTAGTTGATTACATTAAGTGTCCTTGATCCCAGATGAGAATATGCTCTCTGCAGAGGCTCAGCCATTTATGCATTCTGTGATCATACAGGAGTGGAACAGTGACAGATCAGTCCTATGGAGATGATTGTTAAACACTTCAGATAGCTGCACTTCATTACACAGCAGCACACAGTTAGCAGAATGGGCATCTAGCTGAACTACTTAAGAGGACTCTTTTGTAAGAGTGTCATCCAACAAAGTGTGTATAAATACTTCAATAATTGTCCCAGAGTTCTTTCTGGCCTAAATGTTAGTAACAAAGATTAATTATTAAGTTATGGAGTCTGTGCTCTGTCCCTGAGAATGGCCAGGACTAGGTGCAGTGAGAAAGAGAAACCCTGTCACAGATGGTGGAGGAATAACTTCTCAAGTGGGAAGCTTCATTCTGCTCTCAGGTAGTTATTGATTGATTCACATTCTGAGGAACCAATCTATATCTCCCCTGAAAACTTACTATTTTTTATGTTATTGTAGGTGCTTATGTTTGTATGAGTGCCAAGTGGCTTTTGAATTCCTTCCAAGTCTTGGCCTCATTGCATTTTTTTGGGTAAACAATTTCTCAGGCTGAATATCTTTTCTCCTTTTAAAATATGCTGCAATTTCAGTATCGTTGGATTCTCTCCCTGTCGCATGTTCTTTGATTAGGAAATGGGACCACACAGTTTATTCCTATCTCTATCATCTCTCGCTTATTGTTTTCTTGCCTAAGAGTTGCTGACATTTTTCAAACTCTAGAAGGAAACTATTTCAATAATACATACTTGATAGGATATGTCACATATTCCCTGCAGCTCTGCAACAAGAATATTTGAAAATAATCACCATCTGTGTGGATGTCTCTAGATTTATGATAATTTAGAAAGTGCTTGGGGTCTTAAATGAGGGAGTCAAGCTTTTCTTTTTATACATACGGTGAAAAAAATTACACTGGAGTGAAAAGAGATCTTTTTTGGGGGGGGTGGAATCTTACTTATGTCTGCCTAGCAATAATTGATGTAAATAACAATAATTAAGAGTCAACAATAATTAAAAGCCAAATTAACAAAGAGAAGTCATGAGACAACAGAACGTGTTACCTTTGCATGCATACTTACTACAACATCTATCTTCATGTGCTGAATGTCAATCTGAAATGGAAAGGAAACAAACTTTTTCAATCAAGTGACAATTGTACACTCTGCTTGAGAACAAGAAGAAACTAGGATGCTAGCCTTGCTTTTTTTCTCATCTTCTCTGCAGGCTTGGTGCATTGAGAGAGAAGGCTGCAAGCCTTTCTTGGATATAAACATTAAAGGTTTTGCTGACACAGAGAAATATCCTCAAACAACTCCTTCACAAGAGGTATTTTTCACTGTTCTGTTCTTAAAAGCACCTCTTTGAATGGCTATTTTGGACTATTTCTCCAAGTAGAAAAGCTTCTAAATGCCAATTAATTTCTTTCATTCTATCAATCCTAAGAGTACAACAGCAAAAGAATCCATGAAATGCAATCACAAATATCTGCTGTCCAGAGAGTATATTAAGAGGAAATTTAGCATGATTTATTTTATGGGCCTAAACCTGGTCCCTGAGGAGGCAGCTTTAGATTCCTTTAATAGCATAGCTGCTTTCTCTGCAAAGAAACATCAACAGACCAGTTTTTAAAATAAGACATTTATGAGGATGAGCAAGAGGATCAGAAGCTGGTCTTTAGTGAATAATATCTATAAAGAGCTTGAAAAATGTACATGGCTCCCGGGCAGGGAGCTATACCAACAGGCAGCAGGCCTTTGGCAACTACAGACTGAAGAACATCTTGAAGTGACACTCCTGTTCAGTCCCAATGTCTATAAGTATTAATTTCTTCCCCTATAACTGCCGAGGCAGACCTCATATTGAAAATATTATGCTTCAAACAATAAATAATGATACCTTCTAGGAGGAAAATCCTATTTATCCAGAGCAAAGCAGAAGAGAGGATATCAGAATAATAAATGCAGTGCTCTAAGGGTAAGAGACACAGGAAATGCAGGAAGCTGAAAACACAGTCTTTGGCTTTATACAGTGACAGAACTCGAGGTAAAGGCCTCAAGTTGCGCCAGGGAAAATTTAGGTTAGATATTAGGAAGAACTTCTTTACTGAAAGAGTCATCAAGCACTGGAACAGTCTACCCAGGGAGGTGTTTAAAAGACGGGTGGATGCAGTGCTTGAGGACATGGTCTAAGGGTAGACTTGGTGGCGATAGGTTGATGGTTGGACTGGATGATCTTAGGGGTCTTTTCCAACCTTAACAATTCTATGATTCTATGATCCTATGAACTGCACACACAGATGTGGAAGATGATGTACTGCTCCAAGTAGTACTGAAGAAGCTCTGATTTGTCAGCCAAAGAGTGAATCTGCATTTGGATCACTGGACACCAATTTGCCATATTAGTAACTTAAATTTGTATACAAATGACTATATCTTGCTTTGCTTTCAATCACACTTTTCTGTCTTTGACAATAATAGATTTTATAGCAAGGCTGGGAAGTCTTTATCAAATATGTAGCAAATTTATATTTATATAAATAGAAGCATCTCTGGCCTACAGAAATCGGTGAAAATTAGTGGCAGTTTCAGGATTCCCAATGTATTGGCCTTTAATCCTGGCATGAGGAGAAAGTGGGTCATCCTTTTCACATTGTTCTGCAGAGAGTAAAATCTGGTGAAATAATACGAGCTTGTTAGTTTCAGTTGATAATTTCTACCCTTTTCATAAACTGTCAAACCAGTCAGCCAAGAAATGCAATGCTAAGGGTGTAAGAGAATAATGCAATCAGGAGAAAAAATACTGTAAGATATTTTTGGACATTTCAATACAATGAATAGAAAGTCATGGCATACTATTGAACAGAAGAAAATATGTGCATTCCTATAGGGTGCTCGAAATATATATCAGAGACCAGATGTGTATTATGCACAAATCACATATGGATTGAAGTGTGTCTTACAAAATGAGTTTTTCAAAGTTAATTGTAACATTTCAATTTAACATTGAATAAACAATTTCATTGCCCAACTCTTCATCTAGAGCAAATAATTCATACTTAGGCATATGAGACAAAGGAATTTATTACCTTAAAATATATTTGTTGTATTGCTTTAACAACAGAAAGAAGAAATCTGAAGAATAGACTAGGAAGTGCTAATCTGAGGAAAGGGTAAAGTAGACAGATGATACAATCTACCAGACTCAGTTACAGAGGAGGCACCTAAGTGCCCTCCCTTTAGTACCATTCTGAAATGAACTGAAATTAGAGGCAAACACTATTACAGAATTAGAATTGATACCTTTTGTGTGTGTGTGTGTGTGTGTGTGTGTGTTTGTGGGTTTGTGCATTCTGAGAAGAGATCAGAGTGAGCTCAACCAGCAAACAAAGCAGCTCCCAGACTGTTCTTTGTGGTCTGTTCCCAGAGCAACCAACAGACTAAGTAGCCGTGCAGAACTGGAGCGTAACAGCTCCCAGCCTATGTTGAAGCATCTTGCAGCTACCTGCAAGATGCTTCCTTTGCTAGCAGCTGGTAGATGTATTGGCTTAGTGTTGCCCCAGCTGTTCTATGGCTTCTGAACAGTAACCTTCCGGGGCTTTTTCCATCGAGGCTTTGCCTACTGTTTTATTTTGTAAAGGGACTGACATCCCATTGTAGTCAGCCAGGAACTGTTCCCAGTTCAGCACTAGGAAGATCAAGGATCTGATGAGTGCCAGGCCTGATTTCATTCCAAATAATCAGTGTCCAGACTGTGTTGTATAAATAAAAGAGTGCATGAACTCCAGTATTAGATATTCACATTGTGTTCGCCCAGAGCACAGCAATAAGATGTTCAATTACTTTTGAGGAGAACAAAAAGTGTATTAGCATATTTATCATTATACTTTAAAATAAGATTGAATACTCATTAAACATGCATAAAAGAATGTAAATGAAATTAAATCCTCACAGGCAATTTTCAAACACGGGTCTTCGCAACTTCAACCAAAACCTTTTGCCATGGCACTCTGTTGAGATTAAACGTACATGTAAATTAATGTTTCCCCACTGTCTTTGCAAAAAAAAAAAAAGCAATTACATTTTCATAGTAGTTACTATTTACTTCTCCTTTTGCCCGTTACCACCTTTTCATCCCTATAGATGATTATATAAGTAAGTAGACTATATTGTTTTTCTAGTCCAGATAACAGCTTCTTTCCAGTGCCAACTCCTGAAAGCATTAGGAATTCAATAAAATCGGTATTTTTCCCCTTCATGATTTATAATCTATTCAGAAAAGCATGGGTTGACTTAAAGAATAATGTTGTGTTCTCATATGTGCCTGTGTTAAGGGGAACAAAATAATTTTGTTTAAAATTTATTTAAAATTAAACCCATTGGTTTTAGAAGCTAAATCTGTCCTAAGTCTAACACCACATATCAATAAAATAATACAGGCTATTTATTTGTCAAGTATATGTTGTTAATATTTGTTATGAATATAGCTTCACTGATAGGATGCTTATAAAACAAATACAGATGAATTTGCTTTTCTTTTAATTTGAGCCATCACAGCAGTCTTACACATTGCAAGTGTATCAGGCACAGGTTCAACCTCCAGCTTTTCCAAAAGCAGGAATCTTTCCTACCAAACCACTGCACTAAATTCACATTGAAACTACAATTTATACCTAGTAAGAACACCGTTCTCTTTATATCGGTTTTGTTCCTCACTAGAGGTTTGGCTTAGGAAAGACTGACTTGAATCTGAGAAATATTTCACAATGTGGACTCATGTCAGTAAAGAACATTAAAGGAGTAATCCTAGCCCTCTTCTTTAAGTGGTTTTTCTCTTTCTATGACCTGAGTGCTGAGATAATCACAGTGTAAGCATGACAGACAGAAAATTATGTTCCTTTCATGCAATTTGCAATACTTATTTCAGAATTATGTTTGGATTATCTTCCATGAAGGTACTCTGCTTCTACGAAGTAAGAAATTTCTATGAAGTAGTAAATTACAAATGGTCTCCCATTTAATAACACATAATATTCATTTAGATTGCAACTATGCCTACAGAGAAGTGCAGGAGAAGACAGTGGTAAATAGGTCAGGGAAGGTGGAAAAGTACTGTATTTATGTTACTGCTGTAGAGAATTACCTTACTGTGACACTCATCTTTATTCATGCTGATGTCGGCTTGGCACAGGGGACGGTTTATACTGTCAAATGTATAAATCTGCTCTAATAAACTGAGGTGTCTTACATTTACCTAATGAATAACCATACTTCAGTGGAAAACCAAAAATTCAAGATTTTTAGGAAGAAAATGATCACTATATTTGTAACATTACTGTTGGAGAATGTTGATTTATACAGCTGGGTAATTCCAAAAGAGACAGGCACATACTGGACAGAATATCAAAATTGTCTGTATCTTCACAGACAACATGAAGTTACAGTAGATTTCACCTTGGAAATATAGCATTTAATGTCTTTGGTTTGTGAATGCAATGTTTTTTATAAAATTCCCATCAATGCTTAGTAAAAAGATTTGAAATTCATTACTTTATTGTTACTAATTATCAAGTAAAGTAAAAGTCAAGCTTTGCTCCACAGCAAGGGGCTTAAAAGTCCATAGAAAGAAGATAATTGAAATTAGTATTCTAATCATACAGTGAAAGTTTATGTCAAGCTTGAACCACCAAAATGCAAAAACGAGATGCATTTTTTTAACTGCTTCAAAAAGTCCAATAAGAAGAAAAGGTCCAAAAAAAAAGTCTGAAAGTGAGAACTCAGAAACATAATAAACTTTAAACATAGTGAGCACTGATGAGTTTAACCCTTAGTTGTTTACCAAAAGTGGGATCCACAGTCCCAGGATAAGCACAGGAATGAGGCACACCCTAAAACCTGTGCCAAGTCAGGCATAGAATCTTGCCAAACTCACTAACAAGATATATCAAGAAGGCCAAGTATTAAACATTGAACTTCTTGAGGCCTTGAACAATTTTCTTCCATCTGTAAAGAGAAGATTTTGTGTCTCTGAAGGTTAGGAGTCATGCAGCCTCACTTCAGTGTAGTTGCCAAGAGCAGCCTTTCTCCCAGAACACTGCCAGCAGCTTTACTCCGTGTGGCAGTAACTCTGAAAGCCAAGACCAGACTATTGATTCAACATTACCCATGCACCAAAGTTACATCTATCACAAGTTTCTCTCCTGATTTCATCTACCAACTTTGTACCCACTGAAGGAGGACTCCTCCTCCTAAGAACTCCTGCTTCTTCTAGGAACTATTTTATACTTCACCAGCAGAAAGGTATGTCAGGTAATAGTATGGATTGAAGATGTTACTTTCGTAAACTAGTAAAACCTCCTCATAATACTGTAGCTTAGTGAAGCATTGTCCATTAGCATGATCTGCATATAATTCTCCACACCTAAGAATCCTTGAGAAATCTATATCAATAGAAGGTTGAGAAGGCATGCCAGATGATAGAGAAGATCCTGTCCATTAGAGGGATAACATGCTCATTACGTTATTTGAAGAAACTGCTGATCACCATCAAGAGTATTTGTGCAGGTCTCCTGCAGGTGCTTTTACAATTCAGCATGGAATAATGCTTCATTCAGTATACTGGGAGTGTCCAGCATGAATTTGCCAAAGGCAAATCATGCTTGACCAACCTGATTGTCATCTCTGTAAAAATTACTGGCTCCGTGGATGAGGGGAAAGCAGTGGATGTTGTTTACCTTGACTTTGACAGGGTTTTGGTGGCCTTCTACAGCACATTTATAGGAAAAGTGAGATAGGTTTTTGATAAGTAAGCTGCAGAACCAACTAGTAAGCAGGGTTTTACCATTGCAGTGGTTTAACTTTGAAACTGTAACAGATAGAAGCAGCATTCTTCAGTCTGTTGTGGGGGTCAATATTATTAAACATCTTCATCCAGGACAGGGTCACAGGATGGTACCCTCAGCAAGTTCATGGATTGCACTAAACTGAGTAATGCTCAGTGCTCAAGGGGAAGTTGTTAAGATGGAATTTAGTAGCAGTCTTACACTATCTGGAGGATCTTGAAATAGAAGACAGCAAGACCCATTTGAATGTGTACAACAAAATGACAGAGCTATAACAAGTGAAACCACAGTTGTATGTATGTGAAAAAAATGTTCACAATGAGGGTGGTTAGAACCTGTAATGTGTTTCTCAGAGAAGCTGTGGGATCTGCATCCTTGGAGAGTTTTAAAACCAGAGTGGACAAGGTCCTAAAAAAATGGTCCAGCTGTTAAGTTTGTCTTGCGTGGAGCAGGAGTTGGACCAGATGTTCTACAGAATTCTCTTCCATCCTAAATTTCCTAAGACTCTGTCCATACTTTCTTCAGATCTGAATGTGTGACAGAGGCTTGTGGGTAGACACAATGGAATCTCTTCCCTGAACTAGGATATTTCCTAGAATAGAGTTTGGGTTTTACCAGTTGAGATTAAAAAAATAAAGGACTGCTTCTGAAAGGTGCAAGTAGCTCACAAAGAGCCTGAGAACCCCCTACAATAATAAAGATTATTATGCACAGAAAGGGAGTCCATTTACTTTAAATTCACATATGTGAAAATACATTCATTTCTGTGTGGGCAACAGAAGAAAGACATCTGTTGTATACAGATAAATAAACAAAAACTAGTACATTTTCCTGACACCTTGGACTTCATGAATGTCTTTATATAGACTAGAAAAGCACGTGATCATTTACGATGTTCTTTTTGCTAATGGAACCCGGCACAACACAGAAAGGTTTTATCCCCCCCCCACCTCCACCCATGAATCCAAGACAGATTTGTGTTTAAACACAAAAAAAAAGATAACATTAATTTCTAGCATTACTTCGAAAGTACTTCAAGAACTGCAAAAGCTCACATTGAGAAACTTGCTAGCCACTGTCATTTAAAGACAGGTTACTTGATAAAGTTATGTTAACCACGAATTACACCTCTTGAAATATGCCAGTGCCCTATAAAGACATTGCAGAGCAGTAGGCAATTCGAACAGGCCTGATGCTGACAATGTGCTTTATGTATGAACTCAAAGAAAAATTCTGAAGGGACTGAAAGTAACAAGATATAAAATAAAGAGCAGTTGATGAGTGATCTAAAAGCAAAAGCCCATAAAACTGTTGAGATGTGAGATGGTGATATTTATCAAATTCTTACTGAAATCCTGCTAGTACTTTCAAAGCTGTATGATAATTGTTTTCCAGCTAAACAGACTTTATCAGACTTCAGCTCTAAAAACACTTCCTTACATTATTATTATCATATATATATATCCTATTTTCCGCACATGGCATGCCTCCCTAGGCTCAGTGGGGAATCAGTAAGAGTTGTATGGCTTTTAGTCCCATTCCTGAAATCCAAGCAATATACACCACAGACTTATTAACTAGGTTTAAAGTGTCTCAACTTTCTTCTTCACTATTATACTACTGCAGCTTGATTCTTCACGCAAATTGGCTCCATTACTGAGAACACGCTAAACTTCAACATATTCTGTCAATTAACAGTTTGACTATCCATGTATAGGAAGCTTGCACTGGCCTGCAAAGTACCCATTTTTTATTTGAATAACAACATATTGAATAAAATTAATTAATTAATGAAAACAGCAATCAGAACAAACAATATGAAGGAAAAGTGAGAAGCTATTGTGCTGCCAAAGTAGACAGTCTTCTGTTAAAGGCACTTCATTTACACTGTAACAGTTCTTCACTATTCCTCTAGATGAACATCCCTGAATTACATATAAAGAATATGAAAAGGTCACAGAAATCATAACAATTTCCATCATGGAGGAAATAGCCACGCAATTCAAATCAAAATTGATAAACCTCAAGGAGAGAAATGTACCAGAACATAACTCTTCAGTTTTCCTTGGCCACAGTGTACTTCCCCTCCCTCTCCTTTCCTCCCTGATCCCTTCCTTTTAACCTGTTCTTGTAGATTCATAGAAATAGAAGATGTAAAGGACTTTATTATTTTTGAGAATAGCATTAATTTTTCTCGTTCATGGGATAAAGAATAATTTGCATTATATTTTATGTGATAGAACAAAAACAAATAGAGAAAGAGGCTAAGTGGATTTTAATATCATCAATTTCAATAAAAAATTAATTTGGAAAACAGAGTAGAAGAGTAAACCTCAAAAATAAAAGGGGAAGTATTTAAAATGTAAAAGATAATGAGTATTCTAGCTGAGAAGCTGCAGATAAGCAGAGCAATGTGTTAGAAGTGTTAAATTATCTGGTAGCATAATGACAACATTCTTAGCTTTTCAAAGGAGACTAACGAATTTGAGTGTCTCAATTTTGTTTGCTTAATTAGGTTTCTTATAGGAACCAGAAATGTTTGTGTACTCCCTGAAAAACAGTACCTCCCTTTTAACCTGGACAAAGATGAATAGCTTACATCGAAGAGTTCTAAAATTCAGCTCTGGGTAGTATCACTTTTTCTGTAATTAATGAGATTTTACTTGTCTTAAAATTTTATATTTTGCTGTACATACTATTTATTTAGCTGGGAAAAAACTGTTGAACATATGATCTGCATCAGTACTGATCCAGTTCTGCTTCCAATACTAGAAAACCCGAGCAAAGAATAAAAACTGTGTTACAGGCAAACAAATCCAGTGTATTTTGATGAACCCAGGAAGGTCAGATGAAGGGGAAGCCAAAGACAAGAAAGGTGATCTCTTTATAGGCAATCTATAAAGAACAAATCATGAAACAACAAAATATCAATCAGTTGAGATGGCAAGGAAAGCACCTGATAAAGCACAGAAAAGGTAGGATGTCAGCCATGCCTCTCAGGTTGTCATATACAGTAACAGGATGTCCTGTATTAAATGACTGGGTGTATCTTAGAATATGTTTTTAAAAATCAACACCAACCAACAAACAAAAACCACACATACTTTTGCAGAAACTTACTACCTTTCACACTGTTTAGTATTCCACATTTCCCTAACCGGTGCAGTTAATTGATCCAGAATTAACTGTAGTTAACTTTTAACTATCCTAACATTGATCCAGAATTAACTATACTTCTCCTACAATAAAACCAAAGAGTCAGGCTTGCTGACTATGTCCAATTGTGTGTTCATTCTTGTGGATTCATATTTGGATTCTTGAAAATACTCAGAAGCTCCGGTATAAGAAGATAATTTTTCTCTATCATTAAACCAGCTTTCTTAAAGATAATATTTCTTCAGGAGAAAAAGGAAACTGAGACAATTTCATAGAATCATAAAATGGATCACAGAATGCATTACGTTGGGAGGGATANCTAGTAAAAACTGTTTGTGAAGCCAGGCGGGTACAAGCAGCTATCACCACTTTCCATAGCTCAAAAAAAGCAAGTCACAGGAGAGCCTCATAGAAGGTTGCAAGTTTTGCAGTAGCTCTCCCCGTGGACACAGTTTCAATCACAATTATCANTGGGCAACCTGTTCCAGTGCCTCGGCAACTTCATAGTAAATATCATCCTCCTAATGTCTAGTCTAAAGCTACTTTGCTCTGGTTTTAAAACATTGCCTTTCATCCTATGGCTGCATGCCCTTGAAAACAGACAATTTTTTCAAATAAATTAACTTTTATCTAACTTGCACTTTGGCAGTGAAAAGAACAAAATATTCCAGGAGACTTTGAAGAGAAAGAAGACTTAGCACAGGAACCAGCACAGAAAGGAAATAGGACTTCTCTGGAATTAGCACTTGAATATGAACTCATAGA